>ML786493.1:43605-98322 GCA_009831015.1 Picea engelmannii | reverse complement strand
ATATATTTCATCATCTTCAATGGATCATAGGATTAGCTCCCTCCTAATCCTTGCTTCATATATAATCGGCTCCCTCCGTCTAGCAGAGTCCATGCTTCCATCTGCATCCTTATTGTCTTCTGCAATATATAATTTTCTCTCTTGTCTAATAGAGTTCATGCTTCCATTTGCATCCTTATTGTCTTCTGCAATATATAATTTGCTTTCTTGTCTAACAGATTCCATGCTTCCATCTTGTTGTTTTCTACAAACTTCATAAGTCTTTTTTTTATTTCCTCTCGATTGTTGACTTCTTTCTGTCTTTGTTTCTTCTAAGTCTCTTCATGAATAATAGCTTCCACTTGATTTGTATTTCATCCTTTCATGTGTATTATCTAATGATATCCATTTTCATCTTGTTTGTTCTTCCATAGGTATAGTTCTTCTTGGAACACATTATCTTCCAAGAGATAGATATAAAAGATATGTACAGAGGTGATGCAAATAAGATATATACAAGAAATAAGAAGAGTGTTGTTACCTTTTAGAAGAAGAAGTCTCTTCCATCCTGCTTAGTCTTCTTTGTAGGTTCCTTTTCTTCGGCAATTGATGCTTCGTGTTTCTCCTTTCTTTTCTTTAGCTAGGGACAATGATTCTTGTAGTGACCATACTTTCGACAGTTGAAGCATTGCACTTCTGAAATGTCTTTCTCTTGATCTTGCTTCCTCCTCGAACCAAATTTCCTTTTGTTCCTAAAGTTCTTGAATCTTGATGTGAAGGTTTGATCATCGTACTTCCTTTGGGGTTTCTCTTTAGTATTGATCCTTGATTCTTCTTGAGTACAACAAGTCCAAAGTTCTTCAAATGTCGGATACTCCTTCCTTGTGTTCATGCTTACGGCAAATGCATCCCACGTCTTGGGAAGACCATTGAGTACTATGTTCACCAATTCCTTCTCTGAAGTGATCTCTTCAATAGCTAGTAGTTGATCTCTTAACTAGGATATCCTTACAAAGTATGATGTTATGCTGTCATCCTCATTCATCTTCATGTCATGGAGCTCATTCTTCAGACTCATAACTTGTTTGATGTTTCTGACTGAGAAGAGATTTGTTGGGGCATCGTACATCTTCTTCGATGAGTCAAGATGGGAGATGTAGGGTATCAAGTCATCTTTTATAGAATCCACTATGATACTCATGGCATTGATGTCAACATCTTTGCAATTCTCCATAGCTGCAACGTTCTGCGGTTCCTTCTCTTTTCCTTCTTCAAACTCTATCTTCATGATCTTTCCTTTCACGATATCCAACACTTTATTTTTGGCAAGGATGAGGTCAATCCTTGTCTTCCACACTCTGAAGAAAGAGGCTCCATCGAACTTGTTCTCAGACTTCATAGAGTTAGTCATGGCTTGCTTGACTTGGTCAAACCCTAGATTTGACCAGAAATTCAAACTTCACGTCTTGGCTTGCTGAGAGTATCAAGAGATGTGCTAGGCTAGAGCGCACTAATCTATTCAGAGATTAGGCCAATCCATTCACTTAAGGTGCCTCAACAAGAGGTTTAGGGTTTCTGGAACTGCTCCTGCTAGTAACCCTAGTGGTAGTGTCTTGGAAATTGCTTCTGCTAGTAACCCTAGCGGTAGTTCCTCAATGAGCTTAATATCCTAGCGGTTATGTTTCCTTCCAGCGTTTAGACTGAATGAAGGAGGTGTGGGCCCATAACCTGTTAGGATATAAAATATTGTGTGCTCGTTTTACCATTGACAATACCCTTGTCACCCAACCATAGATGGAAGCCACCCTCCGAGCACCTTAAACTTGACTGAGAATTAATCCAGAAGCAAACCCTAGTCTAGATAGCCAAACAAGGTGTAGCGCATCTTCCTCCAGGGATAGTGCATCAACAATAGTTGATCAGATAGTCCAAACCCTAGCCAAGAGATAGTCCAAGCCAATACTGAAAACTAGTTGTTGCAGCATCTACACCTACAGCTCTCCTCCACACGTGCGCACCAAATTGGGAACTGTAGTGCACATAATTTGTCGCTCCACAATTCTGAGATGTGTCAAATGAGAACTGGCGCCCTGTATTTATAGTGGTTCTGCCATATTTGTTGGGGTCGACTTCTCCTTCTGGGTACATGTCTGTTCAGTATATTATTATTATTTCTAGATGACTTCTTCTCTTGGAGGCTAATAACCTAATATAAATTATCTTCTTGAGCCGAAAAGACTTATAGGGTTATTAGCCAACTCATTAGGGTTTTCTCTTGCTTTCTGGAGTCTTATATTCTCGTCAGGTTCACACCTGGAGGTAAATACCTCTCGTAGCTACCATAATATTAACAGTTTTCCCACTATAGCACCTACTTAACATACTTACACCTTGGTGCAAGCTTCCTCATGGTTTTACCCATGGGTTACCCTCCAAGGAGCCCAAGTGAGTTTGACCAACGTCTGTTCCAGGTACAACAAATACTTCCCTTCACCGTCACCTTGTGTAAAGACCCTAAATATTGTGGCTACTAAGGATACCAACTCTCAATAATCCTCTGGGAGGGTACAGTCGACGGTCGAGTCCGAACATATGGGAAAGATATAAAGTCCGAAATTATTCAAGAGAACTAAGGACAAATGGACCAATAAACTCCGGAGGACCCCGAACAGATTCAAAATTCACGAATATCCGAGACCAAATGAAAACAATTGAACCTCAAGAAGAACCCCTAATGCACGATCTTACTACTACGAATGGTTAAGCCTCAGAGGTATAATCTCCATTGCTCTCTTAAACGTGACCTTGTGTGTAACCCCTGTGTAAGAGGGGGATCCCAACTATGCTTATACGAAAATTGGATTTACTCTCCCTATCACAAGATTTTGAGTTTGTCTTGAATGCTTTGGAGAGTTATTCTCACAGCCTATTCCAAAGCTCTATTCCTAGTCTATTGTTGGTGTAAATATCTTAAAATAAAATGTTTCTAGTTTGATTTTAATTAGCGTTCATTTTTATGGTTGTTCGTTACACAAAGGTGAATGATAGCGAAACCGATGATGTTTGGTACTCGACTCCAAAAAAGAAATGAAAAGAATGAGATGAAATATTTCCTTTCAATGAACTTCTAGATATGGGAAGGATAATAGTTTCTTTTCTTTCACTAACAAGCACTTAAGAAAGCAAAAATTTATACAATTTCATTCTCACCAAGAATTCAAACAATTGCCAAATTATAAAGAAATTTTTTCCAATATCTAAAACCAATGCATACAAGTTTTTTCTTTGTTTGATCGCAAATGCAAATTAAGATGTTCGTCTAATGCTTCTTTCTTTCACTCATAATGAAAAATGACTTCACTACTGTGATTTTGAAAAGAGGAAGCAAAAGTGTACAAGCAAAGACACTCATAGTAGTCAATAAGAAACCAAAACAAGAAAAAACTATTCACTCAAGGAAAAAAAACACCAAAAAGAAAAAAAAATCACACTTAATAGTCTTCTAGAATTGAGTAAGGGATCAAAGACAAAGAAAACCGTGTTGATATCAATGAACTTCCTTATGACAACCTATAATCAATCAGATAATCGAAAAGAGCAACAAAAAGAAATCAAGTTTGCAAGAGAACGATTGATTTTGCGATAAGGAAAAACAAGACAAACCCAATCAAGACTAAAAGAATGAAAAGCAGAAAGTTTTCAGTCAGACTGGAGACAATATCTGATAGAATTCGAACTGAGCCAAAGAGAAAGATCCATGAACTATGCCCAGCAAGCAAGCAACCAATAATTTTTCAAAAGCAAGAGAAATCGAGGCTCTGGTAATCACAACACCAGAGTGATACAATGCTCCCTAATACACTCTGGGGGAGTGTTGATTAGGCTATCAATGCTCTGGATTGAACTAGAGAGGGCGATAGTTCTGAGAAAAGTTTAAAAAAAACCCAGAAAACTCAAAAACTCAGGGAAATTCAATCAGAGACTCTGTAAGACAACTTAGAAAAGATGAAAAGATGTAAGGACAAATTTAAATCAACAAACAAGATCTAAATATGGAAAAAAGACAAGGACAAACCAAGGAAAGAACTAAAACTGAAAATTCTTCCGAGTGGAGTCACCAATTTCTATTACAAAATAATTCCCCTGCGGACATGTGAATCTTCCCTTGGAGTACAGACCCCTCTATCGAGACAGAAAACTACCTTTGGAAACTACCATTCCTATAGACTAATTATGCCCATCGAAAAGAGAGTAAGAGGGATAGTATGATTTACCTCAATTTCGATGGTTGTCCACGCTTCTCCAATCCACAAGTTCCAAACAACACCTGCAATGGATCACAAAATACAAACAACTATCTGCTACTCTAATGGATTAGACAAAACTAATCTATCTATGAAAGATTAAAACAAGCATTGCCAAGTACATGTAAACACATACTAGAAGGAAATAGGCCAACTATATTGATGAGAACTTTAATGATACAATTACAATCTTCAGATGATGTTGCAACAACCTCCCCAAGTCCTCCTTGTCCAACCCTGGATCGAAGGATCCACAATCAAAGTAACAATGCTTTGCTGATAATTTTATCCTACTTGTTCACCATGAGAATACCTCCATTTATAGGCTTTGAGAGGCTCAACCACGTTGGTTATATTTGGGATTAATTGATGATATGACTCCATCAATTGTGATATCTCCCTTATATGTAGACTAAGGGTTAGATTCGAGCCAAACCAACTCAATCCATCCATAGTTGTCCTTAGAGAAAAAGAGGATTTCTTCCCAAATTTTCTCAACCAATTCGACGCTCCCTTACAACGGTCAACATAGTGCTACAATGCTCCTTGATTGATAGAAAAAGAGTGCTAGTGCTCCCTGTATATGAGTAGGGGAGTGTTGATCTTCCAAAATTTTCCAAGATGACTAATTCTCAAAAGAAAACACTTTGTTCCGAATAGAAAATGATGGTGCTTCTTCTTCTAACATGTTTTAGGGGTTGTATCAAGTGTTCTCATGGTGTCGTTCGTGATGCGACACTTACGTGACACAAATGTGACACTTACGACACTTGCGACAAAAGTGCGACACTTACGACAATGAGAATGTGACATTATCGAAGTGAGGAATTTTGATGTGTAACATCCATGAAAATGAATCCTTCTTAGTTAATGTCGTTAAAGGTGTTGTTATTCTTCCATAGTTCTGAACAAACTTGTAGTAGTAATCTGTCAAACCCAAAAATCCTCTAATATTCTTTAATGTTTTTGGAATCGACTAGTCCATCATGGCCTTAATATTGTTAGGGTCTACCTTGACACCTTCATGAGATACAATATAAACCAAATACTCTACCTCCTTCACCCCAAACAAATATTTGGATGGTTTTGCATATAGTTGTTGCTCCTGTAGTAGTTGTAGCACCTTGTCTACATGTCGAACATGATCCTCCCAAGACTTGCTATAGATTAGTATATCATCAAAAAATACTAAAACAAATTTTCGAAGGAAGGTATTAAAAATGGAATTAATCAACCCTTGGAATGTTGAAGGTGCATTCGTAAGGAAAAAAGGCATGACCAAAAATTCATAATGGCCTTCAGGAGTTCAAAATGTTGTTTTTGGGATATCTTCTTCCTTCATTCTAATCTGATGATACCTTGAATGAAGATCCAACTTTGTGAAGTAGATTTCTTCATGTAGTTCATCTAACAATTCATCAATGACGGCAATGGGAAACTTATATTTAATAGTGATCTTGTTTAACTCTCTATAATCTAGACACATACCCCATGAGCCATCTTTCTTGAGCACCATTATCACTGATGTCAAGTGAGAACTTTTTCTAGGTCTAATAATGCCAAGCTCTAACATTTCTTCAACCATACGCTCAATTTCACTCTTCTGGGCATAAGTTTATCTTTAAGGCCTGATGTTAGGAGGAACACTCACATAAATGAGGTGCATAGCATGATCATGATTTCGAGTGGGTGGAAGACCTCTGGGAATATATTCAAATACTTTGGAATGCTTATCAATTATCCCTTGGAGATCTATGGGAATAGATGGCTTATATGTTTGAACATCTAGTGAGAATAATTGTACAATTACACCTTGATGCCCCTTTTTCAATAATTTTGTCATTCCATTAGAGCTTATCACCTAAATGGGTTTCACTGTGATACCCCTTAACTCAATTTCCTTTCCTTCCAATGAAAATTTCATGAAAAGTTCTTGAAAATTAAAAGCCATTGTTCCCAATGATTCTAACCATTGGACTCCTAGTACGACATAAACACCACCCATGGATATAGCATTACATATTCCCCCATAGTAAGATTGATCTTATGGCATTTTCCCAAGCAATTGATAGTTCCTCCATTTGCAATCATTACTTGAAACTCTGTAACTGGATATGTAAAGAAATTGAGAGCTTTGGCTAATTTATAGTGAATGAAAGTATGAGTACTACCAAAATCAATTAGGACTATTACCTTTTTATTTTTTATATATCCTTCAATCTTGATGGTTTTAGGAGTGCTAATTCCAGGCAATGAATTACATGATATCATGGGAGTCAACTCTTCAGAAGAAATCTCTTCTACGCACTACCACATATTGAAAAATTTGTGGTGACTACTTGCGACGAAAGTACCCTTTCATCGCAAAATTGAAGATAAAGAGTTGAATTTTTCATTTTTTTTATAAATCCATCCCGCGTTCATCTCTCTTGCAATGAAACCAAATGTACATCTTAAGAGCAACGAATGTGAATATAGTGGACTCTCGTCTCTCTTGCAACGAACTTTGGTTATCGTCGCAAGAGCGACGATAACCATTGATTGTTACACTATTTGACAAAGTCAACATTGACCGTTACACTGTTTGACAAAGTCAACATTGACCGTTACACTATTTGACAAAGTCAACATTGGCTTGGTCACCATTCGTTGCTCTTGCGATGGAAATAATATCTATAAATATTTTTCAAATTAGAGATGTTGTGACAATCTTTCTATAACAACGAACGTTCAGAAAGGGTATTTTTGTGCAGAAGAATGTCGCAGAATATTAGAGGTGGGAAAAAAAGTGAAGAGGGTGAAAAGGGTGACGGTAGATGTTATTTCCCTTGCAAAAGATGTTGCAATACACACCTCATAATAATTTTAATAGCAACAACTAAAAAATATTGTAGGAAATAAGGGCACATTGATGGGGGATCGAATGAATGTCGTCCCGTGGTAATTAGCTATATATTCATTATCTGTTTTTATATTGTCGATTTTATATATGTGGATATATATTTTTTGAATATTTGTTACACACACTAATTTTGCATGATTGTTTGTAATAATAAAGTTAGAGTTTCCCTCTAACTTTCTACAGAATATTGCACCAAGTAATAGTAGAAATTATATTGTACAAGTTGAGGAACATGATAAAGAAAATGAGGATCTCATGGAAGAAGATGATGGGACAAATCAATTTAATTATCCCATGGAAGAAGATGATGGAACAAATCAAGTTAATTATCCCATGGAAGAAGATGATGGGACAAATCAAATTATCCAAGATGTTTTTGCTCAGCCAGATGAGGATGGGGATAGTGATGGTATTTATGATGAACCTCTATTAGAAAAGGAAAATAAACAACTTTATGAAGGCTCAAGAGAAAATATTATCTCCGCTACATTTCTTCTAGTGAACTTAAAGGTTATGAATTATTTGTCGAACACTTGTATGAAACAAATCCTAAGGTATGTAATATGTTTCATCTCATATACATAAATGTTGTCTTTTTTCTATACTTTTTAGTGTTAATTAATGTGTAAAATAAGAATGCAATTTTTACGATTAATATTCTTTACATTAACTAGTTATTTGTTATGGTGTAGATTTTTAGGTGAATTTTTGTTACCATCGTCAAATATTTTACCTCACACATATTGATATTTGCATGCCATAATGAAATACATTGGAATGGATTATCAAACTATAGATGCATGTCATAATGATCATATTATATATTATGGACAACATGCTTCAAAAATAGAATGCCTGCAATGTCTTATCAGTAGATATCAAACCGATCAAGTAACAAAAAGGGTGCCTCAAAAGGTTCTTCATCATATTCCCATAATTCCACATTTGCAGTGATTGTTCAGGTGTGAAAGAATAGCACAATTTATGGATTACCATGCATGTAACATAAGTGGAGATGGTTTTCTTCGAATTCCTGTCGATGGTGTTGCATTTAGGTAAATTGAGGAAAAATGAGCAGATTTCAAAGATGAACCTCATAATGTTAGGCTTTAATTGGCAACTGATGGTGTTAATCCATTTAGAGAGCTTAGGTATATTTACTCAGTGTGGCCTATTTTTGTTATCAAAAATAACATTCCTCCTTGGATGTCAATAAAGAGGGAGCACATAATGTTGACAATGATTGTTCCAGGTATTTGTTTACGTTAATTTTTTTAATATAATATTTTCATTTGTTTTGTTTTTTGCATAATATCTTTTATTTATTTATTTACTTATATATACATATCATGGTTATAGTAATTATGTGTAATTTCAAACAATTATGTAAGTACCAAGTTAAATATATGAATGTATATATTGAGCCTCTTATCGACAAGCTACTAAAGTTATGGGTTGGCATCACTATGTATGACATCTGTAAACCAATCGGGGAGAAGAATTTTAAATTATGTGGAATAATTTTATGGACAATTCATGATGCCCCAGGACTAACACATTTTTGTGGTATGTAACATTCTATTTCTCTTTAATACTATACAAATTTTTAAATATATCATGTTGCATGTTTAATTTTTAAATAATCTCATCGTATAATTGACATTAATCCATTTGTTGCAAGCCTTCAAACAAAGGGTAAATTTGCATGTCCATTTTGTGGTCCTAAGATGAAGTATCGTCATTCAAAATTTTTAGGAAAGGTGGTGTTTTATGAGTATTGGAACCTCCTCCCTAAGAACCATAGGTATCGTACTCCTGAAAAAGATATTTTCAATGGGAAAGAAGAGACTAGTTTAAAACCATGAAGAATGACACCTCACCTATGGAGGTTGGAATATAATATAAATCGTCAAGGTACTGAATTTATTTATGTATCTTATATGTAATGTTTTGAATTTTTATTTTAATCATTTAATTTATTTTATCGTATTTGATAATTATTGTTGTGATTTCTTTTATGCTTCATGAAGACCGCCATTATGAAGGTATTAATAATGGGCTTCCACGATGAATGAAATGTTATCCCATTCAATTCATGAGGTTTCCCTAGTATGAGGAGCTAAAAATAGCTCATTTGTTTGATACAATGCATATCGGGAAGAATGTCACATAAACGTTATGGCGAATCATAGATGGTAGGAGGGATAAAGAAAAAAATTGTCAAAATTTGTACTGATATTCAGGAAGCCAATCATGCAATGTAAAGTGTGATCTGGTCAAATAGAGATGGAGACAGAAATAACCTTCCATGGTTATTAACATAGCAACAAAGCAATGATGTAAAAGAGGTCATTCAAAGAATTAAATTTCCCACGAGTTTTGCTTCAAACATAAATAATATCTTAACTAAGAAAGGTGAATTTGGTGGGGTAAAAGCACATGATTGGCATACCTTCATTAAGGTAATAATTTTGGTATACATATTTATATATTGGCCTTATACATCTTTTAATTTTTTAATTTTTTATTTTGTCTACTTTGGTTGAAACAAATAAGGATTCATTTTTTTTGTTATAGTATGTTCTATCACTATCTCTCTCAAATGACTTTGACAACAACGTCAAACAAGTTATATATAATATTGGAAAATACATGAGGTAAGTAGTTGTGATTTATATGCAAAATGTTCTTTCAATTTTTTGTTGTACTTAATGACATGTGTTTTACTTGTAATGTAATATATATTATGTTACGTTGAAACTTTTTATATTCTTGTGTCATGATCTCATGTAGATGGTTGCCATTGAAAGAAATCCATGAAGATGATATAAATTATTGGAAGAGAGAAATTCCTTGGCTAATGTGTGAAATGAAAAAGTATATACCTCCAACACTTTTCAATGCACAAGAACACTACCTCATACACCAAGTTGAGGAGATTAAAGTTTGTGGACCCGTACACACAAGGTCAATGTGGATGGTGGAGAGGCACTTGAAATCATTGAACGATTTGGTTAGACAAAGAGCACGTCTTGAGGGTTCTATGGTGGAGGGATATATGGTATATCAATCCATGGTGTATACTAGTCAGTATCTTCATAAATTAGCAACACCAACTATGCATGCAATGGATCACATTTGGGATGTGAACTCCATCAAAAAATTTGAATATCAAGAGCACCTGTTGGGGAAAGGAAGAATGAAAAAAACGAGAGGTAATATATTAATAATTGTGGAGATTTATATTAATACATATAAATTTTCATTTTTTGTGTATATGATCATGCTCATTAATATATCAATATCTGATATTTCATAAATTATTAATATTTACCATGGATGTTATAACTAACATTTAGTATTGGTGAATTATGATTTTTTTATTTAGTTTCTCAAGATTGGGATGCACTGCATTTATACATTGCAAACAATCTTGACTGGATTGTTATGATCCAAATGCTCAAAATATCATAAAATTACAGAAGTACACACCGTGTACAAAATGTCAACGTGGAGCACAACTCCAATAAAGATAAGTTACACAATAACTCCTTAAAGAATAGGGGAACCCCCTCCAAATAACCCAATACAATTAATAATTTAAATTCACATATCAATAATGAATACATGATCTCTTATATATAGCTATTCACACTTGCACATGAGGCCCCTTTATCATTAGGCCCATATATGCCCCACCCTCCTTCCCCCCTTGGGGTCATATCATATACATTTATCCATATATATTCCCCTCTTGGGTCATAACATAGTATCCTCATTCAAAAAGATTTGTCCTCAAAGCTTTGCATTTAAAGGCTTCACATGTGATGAAACCAAGTAATATGATTTTTTTATGTTCCTACTTTCTTCATTCCAATGTTGATGATCTATCCATCCAAAATCAATTCTTTTCAGTCTTAATCCTTTGTGTCTAGTTGTTGAATAATTTTCTTTCCTTTGATTCCATTTAGTTTTGTTGAAGCTTCTCCAATTTGTAGTCGTTGTTGGTCTCTGATAATAACTTGTTGAAGAGTAGTTTGGTGATCCCTTGTTCCTTGAATATTGACAAGTATTCCATCTTCTTCCTTTATAATGTTGATATCGTCCTTCTTGTCTTCCTTGAAATGTTTCTTGGTAATGAGGGTGTCGATACGGTTTCACATTTGATGGTCTTCCTTCACTCTTCACATGCATTTCATCTATCTTGTTTTCAATGAAAATGGAATCCTTGATCATCTTTGCTTGGTACTTGATTACTCTAGCCTTCGAGATAATACGATCATATTTGGCATGTACATCCTCTAGATGGAGTTCAACTTCTTCAAGTATCTTTTGTTGACCTTCTTGAATCTTGTCTTCTTTCTCCTTTTGAAGCTGCAATGTGATCCCATCTAACAAATTATGACGTCCTTCTTCAATTCTGTCTTGCATTTCTGACTTTACCTCATTCATATTTAAGGATTCCTCAACCTTCTTGAAAATTTCCTCTTGTATTCTTTTGGTAGATTCTTCATCCAAGATTCTTCTTTCTTCTTTATTTTGACAATTCTTCTTTCAATCTCTTAACCTCATCCAATATTTTTTTTATTATGGATTCGTAATCTACATATATCTTCATTTTTCTTTTTCAAATCTTCTCTTGGTTCATCTTTTTCCCACTTGCCTTTGCTAGTATTTTCTTGCTTTAGGTTCTTAACCTCCTTAATGAGTGATTCATTAAGGGATATTATCTTAGATAGCTCCTCACCCTTCTTATTAATCTCTTCCTTTTTATTCTTTTAATTCATCTTGAATTCTATACATTTCCTCCATTTTTGTATCCCTAATCCATTTATCTGAGAAGAGTTTTTCAAATTATTCCCATGTGTAGTGCCATCTAGTATTTTGATCAACACTCATCCACCACTTCCAAGATTCATCAAAAAAAAATCTCTTGCCTTCGTAGGATTAATATTATATTCTTTTATCAACCTCAACCATTCCATAGGATTGATTTCATCTTTATCTTCATCTCCTGTGAATTTAGTTATTTCCATTGATTCTTAATTGAGGTCTAATCCCAACCCTCAAATAACAACCTCAATATATTAACGATAAAGATCTCAAATAGTTGTAATAATTGTTCCAATATTCTCTTCTATGTGTTATCTTTCCAATGGATCTTTAATAAGTTCAATTAGACATTCCAATCAAAAGTTATGATAGTTTTAAGTGAACATACCTTTGAAACCCTGATTTGGATTCTGTCCTCCTGGATGGCCTTACTTATGATGTATCTCTAAAATTTCCGCCCTTCTCAGTCTGAAATTGAGACCTATAGTACTATGAAATTTCTTCTCTGCAATGCCATAGGTATGACCAAAATTGGATGTGCCAAGTGGAATTTATGATAACTTCCCCACACCTTGCTGATTTTTGGTCTTTAAGGTAGAGATCACTTGTACAACATGCCCTGTGCACAAAAATTTCTATAAAATTATGAAAATTGTACCATAAATACTAAGGCCGGTCCACTTTTCAATGAAACTAGTCTCCCTCAATTTGGATTCTCTATGAAGAAGCTATGTTTGTTTTACCCAGAACACTTGTTTGAGACTAGTCAACTACCCTATATTACACAGGGTGTATCTACAAAATTAGGATGACCAAGAAGATGAAATTTTTATCACAGATATATTGATAATTTATATGAATATACTCTTGATTTTAGGGTCTAAAATGTAACAGAAAAATGTTATAGCGAAATTACGCGATGAATAAATTTAGGATGATTCTAGAAACCCATCTTACACATACTATATCTCTGAAATTATAAGGCCTCAGGAGATGAAATTTGAACTCCACATACTTTGATCCATCTAATAAATATCCTCCAAGGGGTTCCTTGATCTGGATTATTTTCGACACGAAATTAGAGCGGAGATATAATTAATAAATGTACATAGATATCTCAGATATCCAATAATATAACATAAATGTATCAGAGATGCAACCATAAACACAGAGATACAGTAATACACGATTTTCTATTAATGACCGAAAATGTACAAAGACTGTAAAAATACAGAGTGAAAGACTCGCTAGAATGGTGGAAGCTTATCTCTGAGAAGAGATGTGTCTACTACTCGCATTCGCAAGAAGATTATTTTACAATGATGCTCCAAAGGCCTTTCTATCATAAAGAAAATCCAAAACCCTAACCCAAAAAGATGAAAAGCCAATAGTTTTGTGGACCCCGTTTTGGGTAGTTTGGTGTATCAACTTCCCGGGGGCATACTTTTGGCATACGATCTCCGTTTGGGGCGCACAATAGCTCGTTGGAAAGGTATCATCGAGGAGATTCATTTAGGGGAATCAAATAGAGACTTAGAAATATTTAAGAATATCTATCTCAAAAAAACCTTCAATTAGGCCCTCAAAATGGCCCCAGAAGTTAAAAACTGCTAAAAATAGTAAAATACCAAAATTGCCAGAAAACTGTTTTGAGCCAATTGGAAAAGGTGGGTGGCCACCGATATCCACCTGGATCAATCCTCCCTCCTTAGGAAGCAATGGTATCCATTGCGTTGAGTTCCCCGAGGAGAGGGAAAAGCGTTTGTTGAATCTACATCTTGATGAGTTTCTTGCCATGTTGGAGAAGTTGTGTTGCTTAGCTTGTTGAAGTTTGTCATGAACATGTGGTTGGAAGGGTTGGACATTTTTAACCAGTCTGGATACATGATATGCCTATGTGCAGAAGGAATATTTACACTATGCTGCAATCTTGTCGACCTGCTTCTGTTGGATAGAAGGTGCTTGGGCTGAGGCTGTAGTGGTTGTAGTATCCTTCTGTTCACCTTTTGAATAGATTGTGAAGAAGTTGAATTTTGTAGTATGAGATACTACCTTGCGGCACTGTTTAGGTGGAACAATAGTCAGAATTACCTCTGGTATTCTATAAAGATGACCTCCCAAAGAAACAATGACACTGCGGGGTCGAGACTCATAAACAACATGGAGCTTCTACATATATGGTTGGCCCAAGAGAACATCACAAACATCCAACAGGGCAACATCACATAATACCTCATCCTTGAATTGATGGATGCCATATGCAAATCAACACTGTTGGCTGATATGGAGATCTCATCCCTGGCGAAGCCACCCGATGTTGTATGGTTGTGGGTGTGGTGTTGTTGACAATCCCAGCTATTTGACGACCTCTGCTGAGATGAGGTTCTTTTGGATTTCATTATAAACAATAAAATGCAGTGGGGTCCCCTTCACCCACATCTATTAATGAAAAAGGCGCTCCCCATCTTCAGGATATGTTGGTTCTTCTCATTCAATTGTTGTGGTTGCAAAAATAGCAGTGGGGTCTGCGTCGATGATATGTCTTTTACCAGTATTTTCATAATCATATTTTGAATCATGGTTCAGCTCATTGTCTTTGATATCGGCCACCAATGAATGTTTTGAGCGACATTCCTTGGTGTTGTGCCGAGGGATTTTGTGGAAATCACACCATTTTCCAGTGTCCTCTGTCTTCCCCTGATCCTTCTTTTCTTGTGGCTTGAAATGGTTTTCAAAAGACTTTTTTTTAGGGTTGTCTTTATCATACTTTGGTTGTTGCAGATTATTCTGGTGCTTAAACTCCTATGACCCAAACTCTCGTGACCCAAACTCCCGTTTGTTCTGGTGCTTAAATTTCTTCTCAATTTTAACAACATATCGATAAGCAACACCGAGTGATGAGATGCCCAGAAAATCCATTTCAGTTTGGATGTATCTATGTAAAGACCCACGATATTTCATAACCAAATGTCGGTCGGAGTCTTTGATACCCAGTTTGGTGCGCAAGGTATGGAAAGTATTGGTGAACTCCATAACTGCTTGGCCCCTCTCTTGCCGCAGTGTGGTCCATTTCATGCACTGGTCCTCATAGTTTCCAACAGGGTAATATTGTGCCTTTACCACACCCACAAAAAAATCCCAAGTGGGCTCGACCCCATATATTCCAGAGTCCTCTGTGGAACTTTGCTCCCAATAAGTTTCCCACCAATGTTTGACATGGGGGAAAGCTTTAAGGAGTGAAAAGGTGATCTTTTCCCTATCGGAAAAATTATGAACAAAATTATTCATCATGCCAATGGATTTATGATGATTAAAACAACGGTTTTTGAAAAATAAAATGACCGCTATGTTTTCCAAGTCAATGTGAACAAGTCTTTTACTCAAAGGTTCCAGGTAAGAGGGATTGGTCATTTGTTGTTAGATATGATCTAAAATGAAGGCCAATAAAGTATATTGTAGATGAAGAAGATGATATTGAAGAAAAATATGATGTAGAGCTAGAGAAGGAAGAATATGGGTCGACAGATGAAGAAGACGGAGAAGATGAACCAGGTGTAGGAGACAATGCGCCAGTTCTTGATGATGATATCGATGAAGATATGCTCGAAAATGACATTGATGACGATGATGATATCATCAATCCTTTCAACATTGTTTCTGAACCGGATTCTAATACAAATGTCGATTTGGATGATCAAGAAGATACAAAAGAAGGACGTTACAAATGTTGCGTTGGATGAGGTACGTAACTATATATTTTAATTTGTATGAATTATTCTCTTTAAATAATTTTTTATGTTGGTTAATTAGATGTTTTTAAGTTTTATTTCATTTTTTGATATCATATGCTACATGTTGTTAATTGTTGTTGTAATCAATATTAAGAATTGAATGCTTATGGGAGGGATGTTCGAGAAAAGTTCCAATTGTTTTACAATTGATCAACAAATATTTACAAACCAAATTAACCTATAAACCAAACTAAACTAAATTAACCTATAAACTAACCTAAATTAATGACAGTAATAATCAGATTGGTGATACAAACATGGACAATGATCAAAAGAGGCACGATGAAATAGAGATAAATCTCGAAAGGAAATGAGACGGTAATTTTGAATTCATGCACATGCGCATGAATTGTTATAAAGCACTTGAATTCATTAATGAAGATATTTTCGTAATGGAGGTTAGGTCATGAAAAGGTGTCAAACAAGACATGGTTGTGTGATAAATGAAAAGGAAAAGGTGACCAAAGAGAAGACCAATTATATATAGGCACGTGACTAGTTTTGATTACTAGAATAAGTGTTGATTCTTGTCGACCCTGCAAAGTGACCAGTTAATGGGGCCAACGTTGAACGTTTCTCAAACTTTTCCTATAGTCATTGAAATTTGACATGGTTGCACTAGATGCATGCCTTGACGATATGGGATGGTTTCAAGACTCAAAGATTACTCATATTATACCCACATAAGTGAATGGTTTGTAATTGGGTGGCCAATAAGTGGAATATGGTCAATAGCTTAGATGAGAGAAAAAATCAAAGATAAGATCAAATAACTGAGGAAGCTTGTGCAATTTTTTGAGTACTTGTCTATCGAGTATTAATGTGTTTTGACAAAATTGTGATATAGTCCATAAATATTTTTTGAGTTTAGGTCATGAAAAGGGGTCAAAGAAGACATGGTCGTGTGAGAATTGAGAAGGAAAATGTGACCAAAGAGAAGACTAATTATACATAGGCACATGAACAGTGTTGATTACTAGAATAAGTATTGATTCTCGTCGACCCTGCAAAGTGACCAATTAATGGGGCAAACGTTGAAAGTTTCTCAAACTTTTCCTGTAGTCATTGAAATTTGACATGGTTTCACTAGATGCATGCCTTGACAGTATGGGAAGGTTTCAAGACTCAAATATTACTCATATTATACCCACATAAGTGAATGGTTTGTAACTAGGTGGACAATAAGTGGAATATAGTCAATAGCTTAGATGAGAGCAAAAAACAAATATAATATCAAACAACCAATGAAGCTTGTGCAATTTTTCGAGTACTTGTCTATCGAGTATTATTGTGTTTTGACAAACTTGTGACATAGTCCATAAATATATATCGAGGTTAGGTCATGAAAATGGGTCAAAGAAGACATGGTCATGTGAGAACTAAGAAGGAAAAGGTGACCAAAGAGAAGACCAATTAAATATAGGCACAGGACCAGTGTTGATTACTAAAATAAGTGTCGATTCACATCGACCCTGCAAAGTGACCAATTAATAGGGCCAATGTTGAAATTTTCTCAAACTTTTCTTGTATTCATTGAAATTTTAGATGGTTTCACTAGATGCATGCCTTGACGGTATGGGAGGGTTTCAAGACTCAAATATTACTCATATTATACCCAAATAAGAGAATGGTTTGTAACTGGGTGGCCAATAAGTGGAATATGGTCAATATCTTAGATGAGAGAAAACATCAATCTTGTTGTCGGATTTTCTCTCTGTAGGTGGTCGACGTAAAATATTCATATCGAGCATCTAAGACTAAGGATATATACCCCTGTTGACCTAGAGAAGACTGTTCAGTTTTTTTCCATTGCCCTCCGACAGTGAGCGCCCACAACTTTCTAGTCTTCGAATGTGTAAATATTTGGGAATTCCACTTACCACATGGGAAAAAGGTCTTATTCCACTGGGATTGATTCCTTCCTTTTCTCGGTTAGAACTATCCTTTTTCTCCACAACACGTCGCAACAAGTGGGTTGTCTGTGGACCCATGGTCCGGGTTGGGTAATCGAATTCCTCTACTTGGGTAGAGAGATCCTTCACACACTAACGCCTTTTTTATTGCCCAAGAATGTGCAATAGATAAAGTCAGGGGGAGATGATGCAAGTAAGCTCTAAAAACTGGAAAGGAAGTATGGAAGTATCCATCAGCTCCATAGGATGCTCAGGTGGCCTTTGTACACTTTGGCATAACTCTTTCTATGACACATTCTAGATTCGTATCAATCAACATTGGATCTACACAAAACTGGTATGTAAAATAACTGGTAATCATTTTCAATTTTTAAGCATATACGCCCCAACATTGTACACAAAAAAGCAATAATGTTGGATATATCTTTTTTCTTTTCAAGACTATCTATGTTGAAAGAATCATCATAGCAGGCGATTTCAATCTAGTCCTGGCTCAGGGGGGAAAAGGGTGACGATAAGATCAAATAACTGACGAAGCTTGCGCAATTTTTCGAGTACTCGTCTATCAAGTATTAGTGTGTTTTGACAAACTTGTGGTATAGTCCATAAATATTTATCAGGGTTAGGTTATGAAAAGGGGTCAAAAAAGACATGGTCGTGTGAGAACTGAGAAGGAAAATGTGACCAAAGAGAAGACCAATTAGATATATAAACATGACCAGTGTTGATGACTAGAATAAGTGTTGATTCTCGTCGACCCCGCAAAGTGACCATTTAATGGGGCCAACGTTGAAATTTTCTCAAACGTTTCCTTTAGTCATTGAAATTTGACATGGTTGCACTAGATGCATGCTTTGACAGTATGGGAGGGTTTCAAGACTCAAATATTACTCATACTAAACCCACATAAGTGAATGATCTGTAACTGGGTGGCCAATAAGTGGAATATGGTCAATAGCTTACATGAGAGAAAAAATCAAAGATAATATCAAATAACTGATGAAGCTTGTGAAATTTTTCGAGTACTTTTCTATCAAGTATTAATGTGTTTTGACAAAATTGTGATATAGTCCATAAATATTTATTGAGGTTAAGTCATGAAAAGGGGTCAAAGAAGACATGGTCGTGTGAGAACTGAGAAGGAAAAGGTGACAAAAGAGAAGACTAATTATATATAGCCACATGACCAGTGTTGATTACTAGAATAAGTGTTGATTCACGTCGACCCCGCAAAGTGACCAGTTAATTGGGCCAATGTTGAAATTTTCTCAAAATTTTCCTGTAGTCATTGAAATTTGACATGGTTGCACTAGATGCATGCCTTGATGGTATGGGAGGGTGATGCATACCCCCCTTCTCTCCTAAGGGATGCGCGACCTCCTGGTCTAGGATCAATCAAGAAACTAAGTCGGATTGACTCTTCAGGTCTCTGCTAGACCCCAAACCCACTTACACAGGTCCTTTCTCCAAAGACGCAGGTCGTATGAGACCCGTGAGCCCTCTCCTGAGTGTTTTTCAAACCTCAATGCCAAACGGGCACTAGCTCTTCTCTGGCTAACCCCTTTCCTTTACGTGACCATGGTTGTGACCACTCGCTTGATCAAAAGGCGCGTCACGAATTCATGTATTGGGTCTTCGCATGTGAGTCACCTCAACTCTCCTGAACTCTGAAATTCCGACAAGAGCCTAGCGCATGCTAGCCCCTCTATTCTCCTTCATCGATATGACCCTTCGTTATGACCGTGGGCCAATCTTCCGAGCGCGTCGCAATTTCGCGTATCAGGAACTCTCGATGGGATTCACCTTCGTACTCCCGAGGTCCGAACTCCCAATATCTCCTTGGGAAACCAATGCTCCAAATCTCTCCTTGATACGACGACTCATATCAAATCACGAACTCAGATTTCACCAGTTCCTAGAACTCCTACTTCCAATTTCCCGAGTTGTGAACTCCCGACAAGACCAGATATACGGTTCAACTCCCTCCTCTGATCAACGACTGTGATCAAATTGCAATTTCAAAATTCGCTAGTTCTTATAACTTTGTCTTTGACTTCTCTGAGTCACGAGTCAGCGAAATGTTGATCTCTCGCCATGTTTCCCCCTTGATGGACGGTTCCAATGATTTCACAACTTTCACAACCTCACTCCTCCTGCATACTTCCAGGGCTTATCGTTAGTGCACTTTACCTTGATCGAGTGGTTACGATTCTTTTGCGCTCAAACCGAATTGCTGAGATATTTCCCCCTTTGCGCTTGCTCCTCGTTGTCTAGACGTTGATTGGACAGTCCAAAACTTTCTCCTTGAGCTTACGCTTTCTTAAGACTTAGAAGATTTTCGAAAGATTCAAAGGCTTTGACCTTTGTCCTTCCTGCGAGTTTGTTTCTTGGATCTCGTCCACACTTATGAAAAGCGTTATCCCTTCTGAGCTTGGTCTCGTGAAGACTTCGACTTCCCACACACTCGTTGAGTTTTAGGGATTTCGATAACTCAGATCAGAAGGATTTCTCGAAGAGAAATTCCTCTCACCCTCCTAACGTTCTCCTTTTTTCGGTTCTTTGTCTTCTTGCAAAGTCCCTTCAACACTTAGTCGAAACTCGGATCTGTGCAGTCCTTGCACCAGATCTTTACGCAAGGTTAGAATTCTTGCGGATGACTGTGCACACCTTGCACCAATCTCTTTGCACTCCTTGCAAAGGGAAAGTTTCGTACTATCTCTTCTAATCTTTAGAACTGAAACATATTTCGTTAACGCACCCCTTGCGTTCTGTGTGCACACCTTGCACCACTCGACAGAAGAGAAACAATTGAAACTTATATTAACATTCATAGTTCCATCTAATCATAACGAAATTCATTCATTCATTCATGAAATCACAATAACATAGAATTGCAAAAAAATGTCCACACCATGCATTGGATCAATTTTCCCATGTTATATTCAAACGTGAAAAAAATGGCTACAACTATACCAAAACAAAAACTGAAAACTCATAAATCTCCTACTAACTTGCAGCTAGCCTCATTTGGGCGTACATAACCTCTATTTATATCAGAGGGCTCTTAGGGTTTCCCCTAACTACTTGTATACATCAAAACCTAACCTACGACTATGTTAGTCCAGTCGCATTCCAGAGCCGGAGCGAAAACTCCCACTTAGCTCGTGATTGCTCAAGCATGTCTCAAAAGATTTTTCCAGCACTAAGTTAAGGCGTACTTCAAAATGTCTACTGCAACTGCCAGCATTGATATTCCGTACAGACTCCCAGACGCTGATAGGTCATGTTCCCTGTGCTTTCCAGTGATGCTTCTGCATCATACTCCCCTTGACAAAAATTCATGGACTCATGTCTATGAGCTCCTGCATCGATTTTCCATGCTTCCGAATATCAACTTCATTTTCCCAGCTGGCATCTTCTATTGGGTGTCCCTTCCACTTGACCAAATATTCAAAATAGGTCTTCCTCCTACTCTTTTTTCTGATCCTCTGATCAACGATCTTCTCCATCTGTGTTTTTTTTTCTACAAGCATTTGTTTCTCCCATTGAATCTTCTCTTGATCTTCTGATCCCTCAGTGTCATCTTTCCTATAAGGATATAGGTCTGAAACATTGAATATGGGATATATGCCCACATCATCTGGCAGTTCAGTCTCATAGGCGCTTGCATCAAACTTCCTCAAGATCTTACATGGCCCTATCTTCTTCATCTTTAACTTGTTATATGTTCCCCTAGGGAACCTTTCTTTCCTAAGATGTGCTAGAACCTGATCCCCCACTTCAAACTGAATTTCTCTGCGATGTCGATCAGCTCTGCTCTTGTACTCCTAGTTAGAACTCTACAACTATGCTATGATCTGGCTATGGAGCTTCTGCATTTCTGCAGCAAAATCTTCTGCTCCAGCGCTCCTGGTCTCACTATGTTCCAAGTCTCTCAACTCAGATACTCCCCTGGTGCTCCTATTTGGTGAGTCGTTGTATGCAAATTCTGCTTGTGGAAGAATCTGATCCCACTGATTATGGTGTTCAATAACCAGAATCCTTAATAAGCTTCCCAAACTTTTGTTTACCACCTCAGTCTATCCATTTGTCTGAGGGTGATAAGTTGAGTTGAAGGAAAAATCTATCCCCAACTTCTTCCATAGTGTTCTCCAAAAGTGACCGGCAAATTTTGTGTCTTTGTCCGAGACAATGCTTTTGGGTAGGCCGTGAAGTCTTACAACTTCCTTGAAAAACAGATTTGCAACATGTGTTGCATCACTGGTCTTCTGGCATGGGATAAAGTGTGCCATCTTTGAAAATCTATCCACCACCACAAATATGGAATCAAATCCTCTTTGCGTTATTGGCAGTCCCAACACAAAATCTATGCTTATTCCATCCCAAGGCCTCTCTAGTATTGGCAATGGTTGATACAATCTAGTGTTCTGTCTTTTTCCTTTTGCATGTTGGAAGATTATACATATGTTCACAAACTTTATCACTTCTATTCTCATACCTGTCCAATAGTATGAACTACTCAACTGTGCAAATGTTTTATCATGGCCAAAATGTCCAACCAATCCCCCACTATGCTTTTCCTTCAAAAGGTTATCCCTCATTGAGCATTTTGGTATGCACAACTGATTCCCCTTGAAAAACAATCCCTCTTGAATCGTTTACTCTGTCCATTGGCTTATGTCTCTCAGCACAAGATTTGCACATGCTTCATATGCTTCCTTGAAATCTCTATCATCACAATACATGTCCTTAAGGTGTTCAGACCCCAAGGTCTTCACCTGAAATTCCTGCGGAATCAAACATCTCATGCTTAATGCATCAACAACCTTGTTAGCATTCCCAACAATATGTTTTATGACAAAAGTAAAATTCTGCATAAACTCAACCCATTTCGCATGCCTTTGATTAAATTTTTCCTATCTGGTTATGAATTGTAAGGCCTGGTTATCACTATACAAGAAAAATTCTTGTGGGACAAGGTAATGTCTCCACTTCTTCAAGGCTTGAATTATGGCATAAAACTCCTTATCATGCGTGGAGTATTTTCTCTTGGTCTCATTCATCTTCTCACTAAAATAGGCAACAAGTCTATTATCTTGGCTCAAAACTGCTCCAATTGCAACTCCACTTGCATCACATCTCACCTGAAATGTCTTCTCAAAATTCGGCAAGACAAGAATTGGTCGTTATGTTATTTTCTCCTTCAGTATATTGAAGCTCCTCTTGGCTTCCTCTGTCCATTTAAAAGACTTGTGCTTCTTCTTTACCATATCCATCATTGGCGCACAAATTCCACTGAAGTCTTAGATGAACTTCCTATAGAATCTTGCTAATTCATGGAAGCTCCTTACCTTAAACATGTTCTTTGGTGATGACCATTATTTGATTGCTTTCACCTTCTCTGGATCCATCTTCAGTTCATTTGAAGAGATCACAAAACCCAAGTAAATGAGTTATGTCTTCATAAAAGAGGACTTCTTCAGATTTATCAACAACTTCTCCCACTGTAGTCTCCTCATCACTAGTCTTAGGTGCCTCAAATGCTCCTCTTTAGTCCTGATAAAGATCAGTATATCATCCATATATACAACCGCAAACTTGCCAATGAAATCTTTCAGTATTTCATTCATCAACCTCATAAAAGTACTCGAGGAATTTGTTAAGCCAAATGGAATAACAAGCCACTCATACAAACCTTCATTTGTCTTAAAGGTTGTCTTCCACTCATCATTTTCTCTCATTCTAATCTGGTGATATCCACTTTTCAAATCTATCTTAAAAAAGAAATTTGCTCCACTTAGACAGTCCATTAAATCATCCATTCTTGGAAAATAAAATCTATACCTGATGGTGATCTTGTTAATGGATCTTGAGTCTGTACACATTCTCCATCCTCCATCCTTCTTTGGACTCAACACAGTTGGTATTGTGGATGGACTCAAGCTCTCTCTGACCAAACCCTTGTCTAACAGTTCCTAAACTTGGTTCTTCACTTCCTCATTCTCTCGAGGTGTCAATCTATATGTTGCTTTGTTCGACAGACTTGCTCTTGGTATCAAGTCAATATGGTGGTTGATACTTCTAATGGGTGGCAATGAGTTAGGCAACTCATCCACCATTACGTCATTAAAATTATGCAACAATTCATGAACTTCTTCAGGCAAATCATCCATCGAAGTACTTATAAGAATAACTATGGGTTTCCTCACCACAACAATCTGCATCTCATGTTCTTTCTTGACTTCTTTCAGGAGTTCCTTCCCACTCATGACAAGTATGCTTGTATTGGCTTCCTCCTTCACTTTCTTCTCCTCTATTGGCAACAACATGTGTGTCCTACCATTCTTCTCCAAGGTGTATGTATTCTCCCTCCCATCATGAATGACATTCCTATCAAACTGCCATGGTCTTCCCAACAAAATATGGCATACATCCATGGGAATTATATCAAACATAATTTCATCTCTATATCCTCCTATATTAAATTCAACCAAACATTGTTTAGTAACCAATACCTGGTGTCCTTTCTGCAACCATGAGACTTTGTATGGCTTCGAATGTGCAATCGTCTCCAGCTCCAATTTCTCCACCATCTCTGTGGATACTAAGTTATCAGTGCTGCCACTGTCGATTATCACATTGCATACTCTATCTTTAGTCTTGCAAGCTATCCTGAAGAGACTATTCCTCTGCACTAGCTTTTCCACTTATGCCTCTGGTTTTAAGAGAACCTTCCTCAACATCAGGGGTCTCCCATCCTCTACTCCTTCTGCTTCAAAATCTCTTCTCCGTGCTTCTGAAATGTGATCTTTACCTCCTCCTTCTTTCTTTTTCTCGGGACATTCCCAAGACATGTGACATGTCTTTCCACGGGCATAACATCTTACTTCACCTCTTCCTCTAAAAGAACTTTTTCCACCACCCTGTCTTCTTAGGGAACTTCCTCCTCTTTAGAAGTGATTATGTGGTTTCTCAGTCTCGTCATTAGACTTATGTACCTTGTCATGGGTAACTCCCTTGCTTTTGTTTGGGGCTGGGATTTTGCCTCTTCCTCGCTGGATTTGTTTTCTGGCCAACTTCTCCTCTGCTTTCAGTGCAAACTGATAAGCATCCTCCACTGTCTTTACTGACATCATGCTGAGTTCATCCTAGATTTCATATCTTAGGCCATTTATATATCTGGCAACGTTTTCTTCATCTCTCCCCCTTTGTCCAGTTCTGATGTTCAGCCTATAGAACTCCTTTGTGTACTCCTTAACTGTCATCCCTTTCTGTCTCAGGTTCTGCATCTTCCTGAACATATTAATCTGATAATCCTTGGGCATGAACTTAGCCTTCAGCTTGGCTACGATTCTGTCACAATTCTTTATCTTTTGCTTGCCTTTGCATCTCCTTTCATCCTACAGTTCATCCCACCACAGTGTTGCATGTCCTTTTAGCCTGGTGACAGCCTATTTCACCTTTCTCTCTTCATCGACATATTCATAGTCCAAATGTTTGTCCATGTATCTTATCCAATCCAACAACTCTTCAACATCTAAATTGACTTCATACATTGCGACCTCTATCTTGGCTCTGCTTCCCAATCTAACAACTTCTCTCAGCAAGAGTTCTTCGACAACATCCTCTCTTGCAACTTCTTCGAATTCTACTTCTTTGAATTCTACTTCTTCGCTCTCTGCATCGTTGATGTCTCCAACATCATGTGCTCTCCTCTACGCTACCTACATCACCTCTAATATTGCAAGAAGTTCTCCCATCTCCCTTTCTACAACTCGATTGGCTAAAGGTGTTTCCACTCATCTCCTTGGTGGCATTGTGTCGATTTTCAGTCACACACAGAGTGCAACTTCGAGTTCTTATGTATCCTCTCCTTTGCATGTTGTCTGCAAGCAAAACTTCTGCTCTTATACCACTTGATGCAAACCCCCCTTCTCTCCTAAGGGCTGCGTGACCTCCTGCTCTAGGATCGATCAAGAAACTGAGTCTGATTGACTCTCCAGGTATTTGCTAGACCCCAAACCCACTTACACAGGTCCTTTCCCAAAAGACACAAGTCTTATGAGACTTGTGGGCCCTATCCTGAGCGTTGTTCAAACCTCAACGCCAAACAGGCGCTAGCTCTTCTCTAGCTAAGCCCTTTCCTTTATGTGACCACGGTTGTGACCACTCGCCTGATCAAAAGGTGCGTCACGACTTCGCGTATCGGGTCTTCGCATCTGAGTCACCCCGACTCTCCCGACCTCTGAAATCCTGGCAGGATCCTAGCGCGTGATAGCCCCTCTATTCTCCTTCACCGATATGACCCTTTGTTATGACCGTGGGCCAATCTTTCGAGTACGTCACAATTTCACGTATCAGGAACTCTCGATGGGATTCACCTCCATCCTCCTAAGGTTTGAACTCTTGATATCTCCCTAGGAAACCAATGGTCCAGATATCTCCTTGATCTGACGGCTCAGATCAAATCGCGAACTCAGATTTCACCAGTTCCCAAAAATCCTACTTATGATTTCCCGAGTTGCGAACTCCCGACAAGACCAGATCTACGGTTCAACTCCCTCCTTTGATCAACGACTGTGATCGAATCGTGATTTCGCAATTCACGAGTTATTATAACTCTACCTTTGACTTCTCTGAGTCACGAGTAAGCAAAACGCTGATTGCTCGCCACGTGTCCCCCTTAATGGATGGTTCCGATGATTTTGGAACTTTCGTAACCCCGATCCTATATACTTTCAGGGCTTATCGTTAGTGCACTTTACCTTGATTGGTCAGTTACGATTCTTTTACACTCAGACCGAACGACTAAGATATTTTCCCCGTTGCGCTTGCTCCTCATTGTTTGGATGTTGATCGGACGGTCCAAATATTTCTTCCCGAGCTTATGCTTTCTTCAGAATTAGAATATTTTCGAAAGATTCAAAGGCTTCGACCTTTGTCCTTCCTGCAAGTCCGTTTCTTGGATCTCGTCCACACATATGAAAAGCATTATCCCTTCTGAGCTTGGTCTCGTGAATACTTTGAATTCCCACGCACTCCTTGCGTTTCATCGATTTCGATAACTCAGATCAGAAGTATTTCTCGAAGAGAAATTCCTCTCACCCTCCTGGCGTTTTCCTTTTCTGGTTCTTCGATTTCTTGCAAAGTCCCTTCGACACTTAGTCAAATCTTGGATTTGTGCACTCCTTGCACTAGATCTTTACGCAAGGTTCTAATTCTTGCGGACAACTGTGCACACCTTGCACCAGTCTCTTTGCACTCCTTGCAAAGGGAAATTTTTGTGCTATCTCTTTTGAGCTTCGGAACCGAAACATATTCCATCAATGCACCCCTTACGTTTTGTGTGCACACCTTGCACCACTCGACATAAGAGAATTAATTGAAACTTATCTTAACATTCACAGTTCCATCTACTCATAACAAAATTCCTTCATTCATTCATGAAATCTCAATAACAGAGAATTGAAAAACAATGTCCACACCATGCATTGGATCAATTTTCCCCTATTATATTCAAACGTGAAAAAAAATGACTACAACTATACCAAAACAAAAACTAAAAAATCAAAAATCTCCTACTAACTTGCAGCTAGCCTCATTTGGGCGTACATAACCTCTATTTATCTCAGAGGGCTCTTATGTTTTTCCCTTACTACTTGTCTACATCAAAACCCAACCTATGGCTATCTTAGTCCAGTCGCATTCCAGAGCCGGAGTTGAAACTACCACTTCGCTCGCGATTGATCAAGCGTATCTCAAAATATTTTTTCGACACTGAGTTAAGGCGTACTTCAAAATGTCTGTTGTAACTGCCAACGTTGAGATTCCGTATAGACTCCTAGACGTTGATAGGTCTTGCTCTGCGTGCTTGTCAGCGATGCTCCTACAACATAGGGTTTCAAGACTCACAAATTACTCATATTATACTGACATAATTGAGTGGTCTATAACTGGGTGGCCAATAAGTGGAATATGGTCAATAGCTTAGATGAGAGAAAAAATCAATCCTTTTGTCGGATTTTCTCTCTGTGGGTGGTCGGCATAAACTATTCATATCGAGCATCTAATACTAAGGATATCTCCCCCAGTTTACCTAGAGAATACCTCTCAGTTTGTTTCCATTTCCCTTTGGCAGCGAGCATCCACTACTTTCTCCTCTTCAGATGTGTAAAGCTTCAGGAATTCCACTTACCACACGGGCAAAAGGTCTTACTCCACTAGGATTCATTCCTTCCTTTTCTCGGTCGGAACTATCCTTTTGTTCCATAGCACGTTGCAACAAGTGGGTTGTCTATGGATCCATGGTCCAGGCTAGGTAATCAAATTCCTCTGCTTGGGTAGATAGAGCCTTCACACACTAACTCCTTTTTTATTGCCCAAGGATGTGCAATAGATAAAGTCAGGGGGAGATGATGGAAGCAAGCTCTAAAAACTGGAAAGGAAGTATGGAAGTAGCCATCATCTCCATAGGAGCCTCAGGTGGCCTTTGTACACTTTGACATATCTCTTTCTATGACGCAGTGTAGATTCGTAAAAATCAACACTGGATCTACACAGAACTGGTATGTAAAATAACTGGTAAGCATTTTCAATTTTTAAGCATATACACCCCTACATTATACAAAGAAAAGCAATATCCTTTGCAATCTCTTTTTTCTTTTCAAGACTCTATCTATGTTGAAAGCACCATCATAGCAGGCGATTTCAATCTAGTCCTGGCTCAGGGGGAAAAAGGGTGAAGATGAGATCAAATAACTGACGAAGCTTGTGCAATTTTTCGAGTACTTGTCTATCGAGTATTAGTGTGTTTTGAAAAACTTGTGATATAGTCCATAATATTTATTGAGGTTAGGTCATGAAAAGGGGTCAAAAAATACATGGTCGCGTGAGAACTGAGAAGGAAAAGGTGACCAAAGAGAATACCAATTAGATATAGGCACATGACTAGTGTTGACTACTAGAATAAGTGTTGATTCTCATCGACCCCGCAAAGTGACCAGTTAATGGGCCAACGTTGAAATTTTCTCAAACGTTTCTTGTAGTCATTCAAATTTGACATGGTTGCACTAGATGCATGTTTTGATGGTATGGGAGGGTTTCAAGACTCAAAGATTACTCATACTATACCCGCATAAGTGAATAGTATGTAACTGGGTGGCCAATAACTGGATTATGGCCAATAGCATAGATGAGAGCAAAAATCAAAGATAACATCAAATAATTGAAGAAGCTTGTGCAATTTTTTGAGTATTTATCTATCGAGTATTAATGTGTTTTGAATTTTTTTTTATATAGTCCATAAATATTTATCGAGGTTAGGTCATGAAAAGGGGTCAAAGAAGACATGGTCTTGTGAGAATTGAAAAGGAAAAGGTGACCAAAGAGAAGACCAATTAGATATAGGCACATGACCAGTGTTGATTACTAGAATAATAAATATATGACTACTTAAATCTCATCAAAATGGAAATAGAGAAAATAAAAAGACATAAAATTAATCAATACATTTAACATATGAAAATAGTGAATAACAAAAATATACATCTTCAATAAAAACACATGTACATATTTACAATATACAATTAATTATTTAATATAATGGAAAATTGACTTAAAAATGTAAAATTTAAACTCATGAACATTCTTATTATTATAATTTTCCTCATTCTCTTTGTCTTATCATAATAATAATCCAAATACCAATCTCTCCATATGTACACACATTTAAAGTACATCCTACATAATAGTTTCTAAATGTTAATGGTGTCATGAAATTTAAATTCTTATAAACATAATATTTATTAAAGAATATAAAAACCTCAATAAAAGGTATTAATTCCAATTCTTAACGAGTGTGTCAACTTACCTCAATTAACATTGAAAACTTCACCAAGTAGGGATATCCTATCCATAGGCCAAGAAGTGACCACATTTTGTACTTGTCCAAATAAACTTATGATTTGGTTTTGGAGAGTGAGAATTATGGATCATTTACTCAAAGGACCTTCACCTTTTCATATCCTTTTCCTAAAGGAGCAATGTGCAAAGTGTCGGTAGTATTTTTTCTTAGGAAATTTCCAATACCCACAACTATGTCTTGATTATGATACCCACATGGTAAACACGACTCCTAATATGAAAGGAATACAACTATATATAATTGTTTCATATGCATAGAAACAGTTAATTTACAATATGGATGAGAAATAACCTATGCTAGGGCCTTTAAGGGTGGATTAGGAATATGTGGTAGATTAATGAATGAACCCAACACATTTGATATCGTACCAAGTACAATATACAAATTCACAACATAATGGAATGAGGTTGACCTATAATATCAATTATTAAACATGTAATTAGTTCAATTATTAACATTAATATAATATTTTCTTTCACAACTACTAGAGCATTTCTTTGGAATCATCTTCATGCTATTCATCATCCTCCTCATCTTCAACAACATCCTCATCATTATTACATTTTTTCTCATTGTCCTTAATCATCATCATCGTGGTCAACATCCTCTTGATTAGGATCAATGGAATAGCTAGTGCTCCCTTAATGTGAAATTCCATCAAAGGTTTTCTAAATAACTATAACGATCCCAATTTTGACCCCTGAAATGTATTGTTCATACTATGTATAAAATGAAAATGTTTGGTTCTATGAAGAAATTATATCTATGTGCACCAAAATATAATGACCTTATGTTGTAATTGTGTAAATGCATTGTAAATATTCCTAGTGCAAATCTCAAGGACAAGGCTCGACTAATGAATGACTAGGCATGCATGCTCTAATTATGCATATGTAGACCATGTCATAGGATTTACATGGTAGGATTAATCTGTGTATATCATGTTGAATATAAAATGGTCCAATCTAGTTGTTGAGAGCATGTGAAGGAGAGGTGTTATGATTCCACTAGAGGGGAAGATGCAAGGGACTCTATGGGAAAGTTTATCCTATATTGCAAAGTGTTAGCCTTCGCTATCATCCATGTGCCTTAAATGAAGTAATCCACTTCCATTGACTCATTAAACCAATCATTGAATGCATGAAAAATGTTGGTGAGGAAAGCATTTCATGTAGTTATGGATGAATGGGACTGTAATTTACCAGATATAAAAAGTATGCAGAACATAAATAAAATGCTAGAAATGGCAGAATAATAGCAATATAACCAGGACAATCACCACAATAACACTGAAATGATATAAGAATAACAACAAAAATAACACTTTGATTCTGAGAGAAATGTTCACGAGCCTCTTCGAGGAGGCAACCTCCAGTCGAGCATAACTCTATTACAATAATATCCAATCTAGGCTTTTCATACCCTCGACTCCTATTTATATTAAATATGTATATCAAAATAAGCATCTAGAGGAACATCCTTCTAGAAGCAGAAGCTTCTATTAGGTCTTCTTACATTTGACTTATTCTATTTTATTGCAAGGCCTTATTAATGTTGACCTTTATTACATCTGAATATATTTTTCTACCTATGTGCGGGTTAGGACCCTAACATGTCCTCCCCCTTAAAAACAACCTTGTCTTCAAGGCTTGAGATCTGGAAATTGTTGTAGAATGGTAGATGGTTCCCAAGTGGCATCTATTGGAGTTGTATCTTTCCACTAGACTAACACTTCCTTGATGGTTCTCTGACACAGGCGACGCTCACGCTGGTCTAAAACTGTGTGTGGTTGTAGCCAAATCGATCCTTCTCTGTCTATCTCAGGAAGGTTGGTTTGAATTTGGCACTTAGTTCCAATCACCTTCTTTAAGCATGAAACATGAGAAACCTAGAATGTAACTTAGAATGACTGGGAAAAGCTAACTGATAGGTCACCTGTCCCACAAGCTTGAGAACGGTATAAGGACCATAAAATTTGGGCGCTAGCTTCTGACAATGCTTGGCCTTGAGGGAATTTTACTTGTAAGGTTGCAGTCAAAGAAACACCTTATCCCCTTCTACAAATTGATGTTCATAGTGACCATGATCTACTTGTTGCTTCATGCGATTTTGTGCCATGACCAAATTCTCTTTGAGGGTGCGAAGAATAGCCTCTCGAACGGTAAGCGTTTGGTCAACCGCCTGGACCTTCGAGACACCAAGTAAGTATGAGAGAACTGAAGGGGGATTTTGTCCATATACCACTTCAAAAGGAGTCATGTGTGTAGTTGTATGGTATGAAGTGTTGTACCACCATTCAACTAGGGGTAACCATTGAGCCCATTGACTTTGCTTTTCTGAGGCAAAACACCTCAAATATGTTTCCAAACACTTGTTGACAACTTTCGTTTGACCATCAGTCTGGGATGATAAGATGTGCTGAGATGCAATTGGGTGCCTTGTAGCTTGAACAGTTCTTGCCAAAAATTGCTGGTGAAAGTTGGGTTGCGATAAGAAACAATAGAATGTGGCATGCCATGAAGCTTGAAGACTTGATCCATGAAAAGTTGAGCCACCGTGGATGTTGTAAATGGGTGTTGAAGAGCACAGAAATGAGAATACTTGGAAAGGCGATCAACAACCACCATGATGACTGATTTATTTCCCGATTTGGGTAAGCCTGTAATAAAATCCATAGAGATATCCCTCCAAATAGCAGGTGGAATCGAAAGCAGTTGTAGTGTGCCCAGAGATTTGACTATTTTTCCCTTGTTGCGTTGACACACATCACATTCAGTGACAAAATTACGAATGTCTTGTTTCATACCATCCCAGAAAAAAGAACATTTGACCCTGTCATAGGTTTTGGTAAACCCGGAGTGCCCAACAGTGGGTGTAGCATGAAGATCATAAAGTACCGTGGATTTAAGTTTTGACTGTTTACTTAAATACAAACGACCTTTGTATATAAGCTCATCATGGAGACAAGAGTACCCTGGAGAAGCTAGATCATTGGACTGCAATTGTTGGATCAAATGCAAACTTTTGGGATCGTGTAGCCATTCCTGGCAAATGGCTTGGAGCCAATCTAGTGCAATGACGGAAAGAGAAAAAATGGATCTGTCATCTTCATATTTTTGGGAAAGTGCATCCGCAACCACATTGTCTTTGCCCTTCTTGTAAATGATCTCATAATCATATCCAAAGAGCTTAGTCACCCATTTTTGTTGCTCCGGGGAGGAAATGCGTTGTTCCGGAAAATACTCGAGTCTTTGACTGTCAGTCTTAATTTGGAAGCGTTTCCCCAATAGATAAGGGCGCCATAGATCAACGACATGTAGAATAGCCAACATTTCCTTTTCATAGATTGATTTGCCCAAATTTATTTCAGACAGTTGCTTGCTGGTAAAGGCCAAAGGCCAACCCTCTTGCATAAGGACAACACCAATTCCTTTCCCTGAAGCATCACATTCGAAGACAAAGGTCTTTGTGAAATCAGGAAGGGCCAGGACTGGAGTGGTGCACATGGAAATCTTCAAGGTTTAAAAAGCTTGAGCAGCTGTTGGAGTCCAAGTGAAAGAGTTATTTTTTAAGAGTGCAGTGAGAGGTGTTGCAATCTTTCCATAATTATTAACAAACTTGCGATAATAACCTGTTAACCCCAGAAATCCACGCAAGCTTTTGAGAGTATTTGGGTGAGGCTAGTCTTGCATAGCTTCAATATTTTTAGGATCCACCCTGACGTCATCCTTACCAACAAGATGAACCAAGTACTCGACTTCTGAGGCGCCAAAATCACATTTAGACTGTTTCAGGAAAGGTTGGTGCTGAGAGAGTAGATGGACAACTCGATCCACATGAGCAAGATGGTTTGTCCAGGTTTTTCTATAGATGAAGATATCATCAAAGAAAACTAAGACAAAATGACGGAGAAAAGGATGGAAGACATGATTCACGAGGATTTGGAAGGTGGAGGGGGCATTGCACAAGCCAAAGGGCATGACCAAAAACTCATAGTGGTCTTCATGAGTTCTAAAGGAAATCTTGGGAATGTCTGCCTCTTTCATATGTATCTGGTGGTAGCCAGAACGAAGATCAAGTTTAGTAAATAACTGGGCACCACTCAATTCATCCAAGAGGTCATCAATGATGGGAATGGGAAATTTGTCTTTAATGGTAATTTTGTTGAGGGCACAGAAGTCAGGACACATTCGCCAAGAACCTTCTTTCTTCAGGACCATGACCACAGGAGAAGAGTAGGGGCTCGTACTAGGGCGGATAACACCTGCGTTAAGGAGTTCCTGGACCATTTTCTCAATTTCATTTTTTTGGGAAAAGGGGTGACAATACAGACGAATATTGGGAGGAAGGCTTCCTGGTACAAGGGGAATGGAATGATCATGAACACCATGGGAAGGAGGGAGTCCCTTGGGAGTGGAAAAGACCACTTGATGTTTAGAAAGGATGGATTTGAGGTCTTGCGACACTGAGGGTGTCTATGTTGCTTGTATGGAATGGAGTTGGGAAATAACACTAGAATGACATTTTTGAGCAGCTTTTCCATGCGATGGGAACTAATGATCTCAGGTGAACCGACATTGATGCCTTGGAACTTATATTGTTGGAGCTCTTGGTCGAATTGCATGGTTAATTCCTTAAAATCCATGAGAATGGGACATAAAGTCCTTAGCCAGTCTACACCTAACACAATGTCACAACCGCGCATGTCGATAGCAAACATATGAGATTTCAGGTGGTAGTCACCAATTTGGAGATGCACATTTTCACAACGCCCTCCACATTTCATGGAGCCACCATTGGCAATCATGATTTGGAAATTATTGATTGCATGGATGTAGCAATGAGTTTCTTGGGCAATGCGACGATGAATAAAATTATGGGTGCTTCCACTATCAACCAGAAGCCAGTGAGAGGGTTTAGGGAAATGGCTGGTTCTGCTTCGGGAGGGTCTGAAGAAGGGGTTATGTCAGTGGTTTCAGGTGACTCAGACACAAGGGGAGTTTCAACATCCTCTTCCGAAATATCCTCCGAGATGGCCATAAAAATCTTTTATTCCTTACACGTGTGGCCCGAGAAAAATTTGTCATCACAATTATAACAAAGGCCTTTGAGTTGGCATTCAACCGTTTCATCCCTGGTCAATTTTTGGATCTTTAGTGGAGCGGACAGAGTAGTAGGCTTTACTTGTTTAGTGTGAGGGATAAAGGAGGGTTTCCGGCTTTGAGAAGATACAACATGTTGTGCTTCTTTATCTCTTTTAGTATCCTCCACCCAACTCTGAGGCCGAGCCATGAGGACATAGGCATGAATATCATCCTTGAGGCCACTGATAAAACACTCTTGGAAAAAGGCATTAGACATGCCCTCTATCCGAAAAGCCAGGCGCTCAAAAGCAGCTATAAAGTCTTCTATTGTGCCTGATTGTTTCAACTTTTTCAAATGGCCCAAATGGTTGGTGTCAGTGTCAAAGCGTTCATAAAGCTCTGCCACAAAGTGTGTCCAAGCAATATACCCTTGAAGGGATGTTTTTCTCCATTGCCACCATTGCCAACGTTCTTGATCTAGATGGAGAACACCATATCGGAGTTTGGCCAAGTCATCTGTAATGTCGTATAAAGATAAATAATGTTCCATTTGGGTTACCCAACCAGTGGGATGTGAGCCATCAAATTTGGTCACATCCACCCGTGGAAGGCATAGGTCACGTTGAAAGTGATGGTGCTAAAAGTTATGGGAATGAGAGGAATTTTCAGCTTCAGTATGTGGAGGTGGGTCAGATAAAGGGTTATTTGTAGGTATATGCAGCTTGGTGCAGAGCATCGAAACGACATATTCAAGCTGGGTAGTCAGGTCTTGTTTGATTTCCTCCATTGAGGACTGCATGGTTGCATTGATGGCAACAACATTGGCATTGAGTTGTTTCACTTCTTGTTGGGTCTCGGAGAAATTAGATTGCAAGTTATTGAAGCGAGCTTCCCAGTATTGGCTACGGTTATGGGCCATGATGACGAGGGAACCGAAATGGGGCGAGTGGGGTCAAACATTTTTCTTAAAAATGATATGTATGAATGTGATAAGGGAGAAGAGATGAATCCAATAGAATAGGTCTTAAATAATGGTGCAAAAATTTCCAGACTCTTTATTTTTATTTTTATTTACACCTGCGGAGTTATACTCTGGTCTGAAGAATATTACAGTGATGAAATGCCCAAATGCTTAACCAGGAAGAAATGTGTAATGATTTTGCAACCCAAATACAGTTGCGCGGAAATAGATCTTGCATGTTTTAATTTGTTTATGTTTCTATCCCCAAGGATTAGGTATTCAAGGGGTTTCCCTATGCGATAACTCTCTGATATACGTGCGGGGTCCAACAGTAGTACTCGACCCAATATATCAGGGCACTAACTAAGGAGGCTAGACCGTGCCCTTAGTCATACTACCCGACTGCCCAGGTACTTGAGAGTATCTTCCCGAGTGTTGTTCTCGGTGGCACTATATCAATCAGGCGGCTGATCGGTTTATCTAAAGAGGGCTTCAGGTAATCTAGGTCGATCCGTTCACAGGTGTTGTCTGATGCACTACCACTCAAAGGGGTATCAACAAGGGTTACAAGGGTGGCCAATAGATGTGCGCTTAAGTATCACTTGTATTTCCTGCGTGTATGAATCCCTCAACCACAGGCTTATGTGCGTAACGACAGATATCTATGGCTTAAAGACGTCGAAATACATCTCTACCCTGGAAAAAAAATTAACCCACAATTTATGCCGAGGAAAGTGCTCTGAAACCACTTGTAATATACCAGATATAAAAAGTATGTAGAACAGAAATAAAATGCTAGAAATGGCAGAATAATAGCAATATAACCAGAACAATCACCACAATAACACTTAAATGATATAAGAATAACAACATAAATATCACTTTGATTCTGAGAGCAATGTTCACGGGCCTCTCCGACGGGGAAACCTCCAGTTGAGCAGAGCTCTATTACAATAATATCCAAGCTAGGGTTCTCATACCCTCGACTCCTGTTTATACTAAATATGTCTATCAAAAGAAGCATCTAGAGGAAGATCCTTCTAGAAGCGAAAGCTTCTATTAGTTCTTCTTACATTCGACTTATTCTTTTTTATTGCAAGTCCTTATTAATGTTGACCTTTATTACATCCGACTATATTGTTCTACCTATGTGTGGGTTAGGACCCTAACAGGGACTGAGTACAAGTGTAAGAGTCCCATGTTTCCTCGTGTCGGAAGAAATTTCATATCTATATTAAACCTTCTCATTTCCCAGTAAAACTCCCGAAGTGAAAAGACCCTAGATGGGTATAAAAGGATATAAGAGAGTGTAGAGGGTGGGAAATCTATGAAGCTTGTAAATTTGTGTATTTTTGGTTCATAGATGTTTGAGAATCCAAGTAAAACTCCCACAGTAAAAACCAAAAAGGCAAATAATAGATAGACACCTTTTGCACACACTTAGAACATTGAATGGGAGGAGGATTCTTAGGGACTGTGAAGCAAAGAAGGGAATGTATCCATATATCTTTGAGGAATCATCGAGCACAGACGGAGGAATATTTTCCCCAGTGTTGTGTGTGAGGTATAGGTAGAGAGATCCATGGATGGTTGGAGAGCTTGAGTAATTATGTGGAGTGTTCTAGTAGGAATTGTTCACTTAGCATGAAAGCATATGGGTTGGGTTGTGAGAGAAATAACATTGAGACTTGTTCCTTCATTTAGTGGCCTCATATTCCAACATGGTGGTGGTATATAATTTGGATGCTTATGGTTGGATAGAATGTTTCTTGTTTGAAGCAAGTTTCATTGACACATTTCATTAACATATGCATATTTTTGTGTTGTTAATGAATATGCAAAATACTTGGTCATTTTTTGTTACGATAGATCTTATAAGTGTAATTGATTCCATGTCTTTGTGTGTGAATGATTCCATATGCATTTGGGAATGAGAGCACCATGAATCAATTATTTTGAGCTCATACATTTCATTATATTTCATTCACTTGCATTGTGCATGCAATGTTATTATTTACAAGGAGTTCATCTTTATTATTCTCTATTGAATGGGTTTGTGGAAAGGTTGGATTACAATGATATTACTAGATAATTGAGGCCCTTACCATCAACATTGACCATGTATAATGTATCATGGAGTGAGGGCACCATGGAATGGATTATCAAAACTCCCAATTATAGAGTTAGGTTGAATTGGTATTTATTGGAAAGGTTAGTTGTAGAGAGATCATGGCCATTTTTTTTGTTTTTTAAAGGATATTATATTTTCCACACTTAGGACATATGGCATTGTCTTATTGGTGTAATCCATGAAACATCATTATTGTGGATATCACAAAACCCAACCGACCATTGTGATATCATTGCATGTGCGCGAGACCGAGGGCTGCAAGGATATCATTGTGTGGGAAACCGAGCGCGAAAAAAGCATTGCTACCATTTCTATAGCCATATTTCGTTGGAGATCGAGTGGTAAATCCAATCGTTAACTCAGGGCAAGGAGATAGACGACGCTCAGGGGACCAAGAATGGTGAGTATCGACTCTACATTACACTTTGTGTAGGGTTTTAATTTAGTATTTTAACCCATGAATTCATCAGAGATCACTAGTATCCCTCCTGCGAAGAGGAACCCCTAGATCGAGCGACAGAGGAGACTCGATGACCTAGACCATCATTGCCGCAAAAAATGGTAATTTCTTCTATTGTTTTTTTATATGAATTTAAATTTTAAAATGGGGTTTCTGGCATTACCATCAATTCACGGTCTATGCCTGAGAAGAAGCTTACCATTGCATTCAAGCTTAGAGATAGCCAACAACATTGTTAGATGGATCCAAATAGATCGATTTCACCTTAATTGCAATGATTAATAGAGAGATAAGTTGAGGCATCCATAAATATGGTTTCCACTTTATTAATGAAAGATGGAGAAAACCCTAGAGCTTTGAGCATAGCCAAAAAGAAGGGCCACTCAACTCTATCATATGCCTTCTCGCAACTCTATCATATGCCTTCTCGAAGTCAATCTTGATAAACAATGAATGTAGGGTGGGCATCCGAGCCCATTCCATACCCTCTCACATAGAAATAACATTTTCCAGAATGTACCACCCCTAAATGAAGCTACTCTATTCAAGTTGAATGATATTAGGAATTATATGTTTTAGCCATAGATCTAGTCCTTTGGCTAGAATCTTATAGGAGATATTGAACAAAGTAATGGGTCATAAATTCACGATTACCTCTGGGTCCCCTACTTTAGGGATAAATTCAATATTCCCTATGTTGATTTCCACACCGAGAGAGTGATGGTGCAATGTCTCCTTATATACAAAAAGTAGATCAAGCAACAAAATCCCAAGTAGCCTTGTAAAAACTGAGAAGAAGCCATCGAGTTCAGGAGATTTATCATCTGCCATTTCAACAAGGGTCATGGTTAGATTGATCAAGAATAGGGATAGGTCAAAGGATCTTCCTATAGCTTTCATCGAAAAACACCCAAGCACTTAAAAGTAGCCTCGCATAGTTATGGTGAGAAGAATTGACACTACAATACCATATTGTAATGATCAACATATTTGTAACCCACGCGATCTGATACTTGCAACACAATCTCCTCGCGCTACCACAAACTCTGATACTTTCCCTGGTGCAAACTCCCACTACCACAAACTCTGATACTTTCCCCTACGCACGAGACTTGCATATGAGACCGAGCAGAGGAATTTATAGTGACTTGGGTACCAATGCCTCCTGCATTGTAGATTGATATCATTGGTCCCCTTTGATTCCGAGACTGAGCAGAGGGATTTACAGTGACTCTGAGACCGAGCAAATAGATTTATAGTGACGTCGAGACCGAGTGGAGGGATTTATTAGTCGACGTCGATATTTAAGGTGAGGGCGTGGATGGTGAGTAACTCTACACACTTGAATTTACAGTGCTAATGCGAGAATAATTATTTTGTTTTTACAAGTCTGTGTTACTTCCATTTTTTTGTTGGAAGGAGAGGGAACTATGTGATGAAGAACTATGTTTCATAACCAATATTTTTTTTAAATACATGCTCTGTAGGGAAATGTTTGTGGAAAGAACTATTACCAATCCATGCAAATTTAGTAAATGGAACGATATTTGAAGGCCATTATGTTAAAATTTTGCTAGTATTTCAGAGAATGGTTTTTAATCATGAAATTAAGCTTCTTAAAATGGTGGGAAAGTAGTTTAGGTACTAATTAGCCATGGAGGTCTACTAGGTAGTGGTTTTTAGTTTTTAGTTGTTGATGTTGTGTTATATACTATAGAAAAATATGGGATTAGTAGCATTCAATTATTTCAATAGATTTATTTTTATCAGGGGAAAGTGGGCTTGGACCAATAGTAGTAATGAATTGTTTTAATTTAATTGGTGGTTTTAATCTTCTAATTTTTTCAAAGATATTTGCAATTAGCAGTTATTTGTGATGAACATGCCAACAATTGAGATATGAGACTCATGAAAACCTCAATGTATGCACAGAAAATATGCGTTATTGTTGTGAACATTATGCAGAAATTTATGAAAATGTTAGGACTAAAGGCTGGTAAAAGAACACATTTAATAAATCTAGACAATAATTTGACAACTAATATAAGATAAGATAAGATATTGTATTAATGTCTGCCAAATGACACTAAGAAAACCAAAGAAATATTTAAAGAGGGAATACAATATATATGCACATTGTGAATGAGTGTAATGATTTTGAATTCCTAAATTCCGCTAAAAAAGGTCAAATTATGTAGTATGAGAGCATATACTACCTTTATCCATTTTTCTACAGAGCTAGTTTTTCCAATATTGATTGTTTTTTACCTATAGGATTCATAATTCTTACAGCTGCAAAAAATGGCAGCAGAATTTATATATGTCAAAAACTCAATAAATTGGGACTCTTATTGGGTTGAGTACCAAATTTTGTGACCTACACAATACCATGGAAGTGAACTGGAAAATAACAAAGTCATGCCCATGGTGGAGTCATGTTTAAAAAAAAAAAAAAACTTTAGAAGGCATAAACTTGAATTTGAATATTGGAGTATTGTAGAGGCATGACAAGAATGCAAAGAGATAAACACATTGACAGTTCATGTACAAGGTATGTTTTCATTATTGTAAATTGAGATCATGGGCAGTTGATGAGATATACGAAGTGGCATCAATACCTTTAAGTCTTAATGTGCCCGAACAAATATTTTTCAATTGATATTGCAAAGTTTGGAAAAAGTGATTTCCTAGGTGTTGAAAATGATACCTCCATTATGAAGCTTTTGAAGAATAATAGTTTATCATATGGTTTCAATTTTGACCCAAAACATGATTCTGGAGACCGCTCTCTTTTCCTGAATCTAGGGTTCTACCATGGAAGCCTCCTCAATTCTGTCGCTTTTCATGTGGTTCATGGGAAGCTCAGATCTTGCATGAGATTGAGGCTAAGGGTTCTTGAGTACATCTATGCTTGTGTGGACTAGTGTTTAAGCCTACATTGTCCCTTTTCGCTTATGTTGTGTTGCAAGTGGTCCCTCAATTTTGTGTCCCTCAATCCACTTTGCACTGCATCTTGCATCATTGGAGTCTCCTTAGTCACAATTTGTTTATCACATTGTAGTGGACAATATATGTTTGAGAAATGGATTCTACAAGCCCTCCCATGGATGTTAATACATCCTTTTAGCATTTAGTTTTCATGCCCATTAAGATAACCAATCCTTCCAATAAACTAGCAAGATTCATAAAGATGGATGAGATCACAAAATTCTATCCCTTTTTCAATTGTCCAAATGATCACGATGAGATCTACCATGAGGGTTTGATCCATGATCCCTTAAAGCTTTTTTTGATCATACATCAAAGAGGATAACAACAACATATCAGGTAAAAATTTTCTTTGTTTGGCTAAGGTAATACTCAGATCTATGTTATGATTTATGTTATTAGATTTAAATCATAATTTTTGAATGTGTTGTTGATCCAGAATTACAGTAGCAAATGTTTAGAAATTAAATAAAATTATTTATGTTTCTAGCTAGTCTACATTTTGCTCTTAAATTCTAACATCACGTAGTTCCCATTCCCGATCGTGTTACTTACTTTAACTATATTATGTAGGTCTTAACATGTTACAGTAATCCCCATCAGGAAGAAACCAGCCTGTCCCTCTAATTTTATAAAGAACGCTAGCACTCAAGAGAAAGAGAGCAATTACAAATTAAAAATAAGAGATGGAAATATGTTACTGGATTTATTGCTACAATAGCCTCACTATGTTACTGGATTTCTCCCTAATAAGAGTTGGAAATATGTCTTCCCTGTCGCTAGAAAAATATTCATGTGCCTAATTAAGACTAGACACAATGTTAAAAGTCATCTCCAATAAAAATATGAAAGTATGATGTTGTGCTTCATGACTATGGTAGTAAATGTCCTATAGAGGATCCTCATATAACTGTCCATTGACAATGAGTTGAAAAAGACTCCCCTTCTTAGGGTTATATCCAATTCTATTATTTCAATCCTTAAAGATTATGCTCACCACCCCCATCAATATCTCTTTTGTGTTGCACAAAACTATAGTAGTCAAGATCTTGATCCTCCTAGACTAGAGAAAATTTATCCATAACAATCAAAGGGATGTGCTCCATAATTGATTTTAAGTTACCAATTGTTGTTTTTGAAAAATCATTTCCATGATTACATAATTGATCCTTAAAAGAATTCACAAATTCATACCATCCCCTTATGTTAATTTTTGTCAAATTTTTCTACCATATCTTGACATCTTCTTCCAATGAGTGCAAAAATAACTTCATGACCACATATTCATGCTCAATCCCAATATCTTCCATCAATGCAAGAAAACATTCCTAGTGTTTCACAAAATATATAGGATTATAACCATGAAGCTTTGGAATGTTCAATAAGTAGTGGGTTTGGGTACCTTGGAATGCCTATAAAATCCATGGGACAATATGATTCTGGGGTCTCTTCCTTGTGAACATGATCAATTAATGTATGCATATCATCAATTAAGAATGTCCCAACATTCAAATATTCTTTAACAAATCCATCACCATTAGAAGAACATGCCTTTGTAGTCTCAGAAGTTTCTCTCTTATGTTCAACATAATGAAGAGAAAATGATGTCATCCTTGTCCCCTTATCTTCAATAGGCTATCCTTTATTAGGATAAATTTTGTATTGAACATCACTTTACTATTTTGAAATGCTAGTAGTTGCAGTGGTTTTTTTCTTCCAAATAGATAATTTGTATCACCCTCGGACTAATGTTGAGGACATATAAAAAGTCAAACTTTGAACATTGGCATTCATTTTCATGCCTATTAGCATTGGTTTCATATACTGGGTCAACATGAAGGTGTAATATCTCATTATATATACAAGTTTGTTGGTCTTCTTCACATTCCCTGTGCTCAACATTAGATAACTTGATGGAAGGGAAAGGGACATTGTTATTATCACATACTATATTTCCTACAAGCTCCAAAGACCCCATGGAAAATTCGACACTTAATAATAAGAAAAGAAAAGTTGACACTTAATAATGATTTTTCTGTCCTCACTCCATTTGTAGATTTCTTCAAAATCCCTTCAAAATTGGTGAATTAGTTCTATCATTTGATCTATCCCTCGATGTATTTCATGCAATGATTGGGCACTAAAAGTCCTCACTTTCTCAAATATATGTGAGAGTCACAAAAATGTATCACAATCTTCTTCACTGTGAAAATCTTAACAGGATCTACATCAATAAGTATGACAATCTTGCTAATCCTATCCCAAATCATGGATATTTTTAATAAATAAAATAGATCAACCCCTTATTTCCTTAAGTCCTTTAATAGTTGTTGCAAAGATGTTATGACACTATATTTTCCATAAATACAACAAATTTATCTCTCTCTTCCTTAAGTCCTTTAGTTATTATTGATAGTATATGTTTGGTCATCTTCTCTATCTTTTCAACCATTTCATTGAGCACACTAGAGATGACATGGATCATAAGCACCATTGATCTATGTGAGAGGTACTCCCAACGTGGAGTCAACATTAGAAAGTTTCAAAACTTTCTATAAATATTTAATTTGCTACATGTGTGGAGTTACCATGTGAGACCTTCAAATGCCTTGCATACCATTTATTTCTCTCACCCTCAATACAAGCAACTGGAAACTAATTATTCAAAGAAATAGGACTTCCCAACACCATGCTATACCGGATCTATTGAATCCAGGGAATCAGACTTTTTCCCTGGTAACAATGCCAATCGTTAGCTCCCAAAATTGCACTTTGAAATATGAAGTCCCAGATAACAATCAAGGCAAGCTCGATTCTACTCAAGAGTGCTCACTAACACCACAACATATGTCCTCACAATTTAGATTAAGTGCCTTTTCATCTCAAGTGCGATATCCCATATCTTATCTTAAATGAGACTTGATTCCTATAAATTTGTAGTTAAGCTCTATTTTGAACCATGCTATATCTACAAAGATTGGATATGACTAGTCCAATATACCAAAAGTATGTGAAGATATGGCTTGGCTGCAAATTATATACAGCTAAAAGACAATGATCAAAATAAAGGAGCAACTATCTATATTGACGAAAATCCAAAAACAACGAGGAATTTTGCAGGGTTTATAAATAGTACACGATCCGCGACCACAAATAAGCAACCCAATTGTGTATTTGAGGGGCGTGAAGGAAACCATGTATTTGTATGTGCAATAAAATAAATAGTTGCAAGGTAAGAGTTATTGATTGATTACAATTTGAATCGAATAGATACAAACGTTACTATACTATTTTACCCAAATTGTAAGCAATGACTCTTATATTTTATGATTTTCATTATGTTCTTTAGTCATTCTTTACTTTGATGTTTTTAGCATGCCATGTTTTTGTCCCATGCGTATTCATGAACTAGCTTTATTTCTCATACATTTGAATTTATTTCTCATGATCGTAATCACAGTTCTAATTTTAATGTAATGTAGCAGGTTGATCGTGGTAAATCAATAGCCTCAGAACAAATAAACAAACAACAATTTTTGAATTTCATTTAATGTGCATTTTATTTATGTGGCGATCAATTATTTTATTTGTTACATAACTGAAATAACATTTATTTTGTTGAAATATGTAGTCGATTGGCCATGATGTTGATGAAGATTTGCTAGGCAAAAGGGATCTGCATGCATCCCCTGACCCTATGGTATTAATATATAAGAAAAAAATCAATCAAGTGAACATGGAACTGACTCACTTGTTAGACATTCTAGATCAAACTCCTGAAGTCGAAGAAAGGATTAGAGAAGTTATGACAAGGCTTAACACATATAAGGTAATAACCATAATTTCAAGTGGTTTTGTTTTTATGTCATAAGATCAATTATGAAAGCTTGATTTTTAACTTTTACATTATCTAAATGAAAAATGGTTTTCTTTCTTATATGGAGATTTTTTGGATCCTGTTAACCCCGACATCCATTGTGTCGGTAGTAGTGGCATTGCACAGACACCATAGGGTACCGACGCAAGCCCTCGTATACCTGACAGGATGCAACTATTCAGATATCCACCTTCCACACCATTAGGTGGGAGCCACGACATGCACCCCCAGGAAGCCACACATATAACTTCAGTGATGAAGAGGTTGCAGCAAGAGAAGTTGCTGATAAATTTGAAGAAGTCGTCTTTTATGAAGACAAAACTCGTTTATTTGGGTTTTGTGATCTCTTCGAATGAGTTGAAGATGGATACAGAGAAGGTAAAAACAATCAAAGAATGGTCGTCGCCAAGGAATATCTTTGAAGTCAGAAGCTTCCATGGACTAGCCAGTTTTTACAGGAAGTTCATCAAAACATTTAGTGGAATTTGTGCACCAATGATGGACATAGTCAAGAAAAAACATAAGTATTTTCATTAGATAGAGGAAACAGAGAAACGTTTCAAGTTATTAAAAGAAAAGATAACTGGACAATCAGTTATGGTTCTGCCAAATTTCAGCAAGAACTTTCAAGTGAGATGTGACACAAGTGGATTTGCGATTGGAGCAGTCTTAATTCAAGACAATAGACCAGTTGCATACTTCAGTGAGAAAATGAATGAGGCCAAGAAGAATTACTCCACTTATGATAAAGAGTTTTATGTAGTCATACAGGCGCTGAAGAAATGGAGGCACTACCTGGTTCCAAAAGAATTTGTTTTGTATAGCGACAATCAGGACTTACAGTTTATAACCAGATAGGAGAAACTGAACCAGAAACATGCAAAATGGGTTGAGTTCATGCAAAAATTTACTTTTGTTTTAAAGCATATTTCTGAAAAATGGTAACAAGGTTGTTGATGCATTGAGCAAGAAATGTTTGATTCTGCAAGAGTTTCGAGTGAAGACCTTAGGTTTTGATAGCCTTAAGGAAATGTACAGAGATGATTTAGATTTCAAAGACTCTTATGAAGCATGTGAGAACCCTGTTTTAAAAGATAGAAGCCAATGGATAGAATATTTAATTCAAGATGGACTGCTATTCAAAGGGAATCAATTGTGTATCCTAAAGAGTTCTATGAGAAAAAACCTTTTGAAGGATAAACATAGTGGGGGATTGGCTGGGCATTTCGGCCATGACAAAACATCTATGCAACTGAACAATTTGTATTATTGGTCAGGAATGATGACAGATGTGCGTAAATTTGTCGACAGATATAGAATCTGCCAGCACGCAAAGGGGAAAAGATAGAATACTGGGTTACATCAACCATTGCCAATACCAGAGAGGCCATGGGACACGGTAAGCATGGATTTTCTGTTAGGACTTCCAAGAACACAGAGAGTTTATGATTCCATATTTGTGGTAGTTGATAGATTTTCTAAAATGGCACATTTCATTCCATGTCAAAAAACCAGTGATGCAACACACATTGCAAATCTGTTTTTCAAAGAAGTTGTTCGACTTCATGGTTTACCCAAGAGTATTGTTTCAGACAGAGATACCAAATTTGTTGGTCATTTCTGGAGGACACTATGGAAGAAGTTGGGGATGACTTTATCCTTTAGCTCAGCATATCACCCTCAGACGGATGGATAGACTGAGGTAGTAAATCAAAGTTTGGGGGACTTATTGAGGAGTTTAGTAACTGAACATCACAGTCAGTGGGATCAGATTCTGCCGCAAGCGGAATTTGCATATAACGACTCACCTAATAGGAGTACAAGAAGGAGCCCATTTCATATAATGTATGGAATGCAACCAAGAGGTGTGTCTGAGTTGAGAGACTTAGAACAAAGTGAGTTCATGAGGACTGGAGCAGAAGATTTTGCAGTAGAGATGGAGGAGCTCCACAGTAAAATCAGAGAGCGATTGCAGAGTTCCAACCAGGAATACAAGCGCAGAGCATATCAACACGGGAGAGAGCTTCAGTTCGAAGTGGGGGATTTAGTTTTGGCACATCTCAGAAAAGAAAGGTTCCCAGGGGGAACATATAATAAACTGAAAATGAACAAAATAGGGCCATGTAAAATTTTACAGAAATTTGAGGCAAATGCTTATGAGATAGAATTGCCAGACGATGTGGGCATATCACCCATATTCAACGTAGCATATCTGTATCCTTACAGAGCAGATGAAACAGGAGGAGTAGAGAGTCAGAAGGAAATTCAGTAGGTCAAACAGATGCCTATAGCTGAAAATCCGCAGATGGAAAAGATCATTGATTAGAGAGTTAGCAAGAAGACCCGAAAGAGGACATATTTTGAATATTTGGTAAAGTGGAAGGGACACTCGATTGAACATGCTAGTTCGGAGAGTGAAGTAGATATCCAGAAACATGGACAATCAATGCAGGAGCTCATGGACAGGAGTCCATGAATTTTTCAGCCAGAGGAGTATGATGCAGGAGCATTGTCAGCAAGTGCGAGTTGAGGATAGCTAGATATACACCAGCGTGCATTTTGAAGACATTTTGAAATTTCGAAAGAAAACACATTAACGTAATAGCTGGAAGGATGTAATTGCTTTTAATGTTTTGGCGATTGTAATACAGATCTTGAGCGTTCGCTCTCATTTGTCGATTATGGACATTTATTGTAATAAATGTAAAGTAGGTGGCAGTCTTTAATTTCAATAAGATAGCTTAAGGTTGTAGGAAGGAAAAACTCAAGAAGACTCCCTCGTAAAGGTGGTATCATTATTCTCATTGTATGAGCAGTAGAGCAAGAGAACATAGGAGAGCAGAGAAGAACAAAGATTCAAAGAAGTTGTATGAGCAGATAGTTGTTGTTGTTGTAGACCATGTACATAAGCACTTGAATTAATATAACAATGCTTTGATCTTATTGTCTAGTGTATTTATAGTTCATGTATGCTTCTATTGAATGGTATGTTTACAGTTTAATTCCAATCTCTGCTATGCATTTGTTCCAATGCCATATATGTGTGATTTCATGTTGAATGTATGAAGTCTATGAGGAGAGTATGAGTTTCAATCATTTCTCTTCCTAAGAATTACTGCAAGGAGTGAAGTGAAAGTCCGCAAGGAGTGCATCGACAAGATTTTGAGTTTTACCTCAGAAAAGCTCAAGAGAGATAACGTAAATTATACTAGTAGGAGTGCAAGTATAGCACAAAGCCGTGCAAGGTGTGCGCAGGCTAAGGAGAGTCTTAGACTTTCCCATCCCAAGTGAGTGGTTGAAGAACTTATGTCGCAAAGAGTGTGCAGAGTTGGGGTTGTCAAATAACCAGAGGTTATCGTGAAGGCTGCAAGGAGTGCACACAGGACTCCTTAGAATCCTTGAGTTCGCAGCAAGGATCAAGCTCAGGAAGGATAGAGTCGAGGGAAGTATAGTCACCTCATGGAACCAAATTCAGAAGGGTTGACGCCAAGTTATTTGGCCAGGAAACATTGAGAGCTCGGACGAACGGTAGAAATTCTTGAAGGGAGAAACATTGATTTTCGTGGACCGTTGGATCTAATAGATCTGCAGGGAGGATAAGGGCGAGAGTCTTTCAACACTCGCAATCTCAAGAGAGATCTAACCATTGATCCCTTCCGTGGAAAGGAGAAATCAGAAAGTCGGGAGTCTGAAGGAAGAGGGAAGTCCACTTCCAGACTCGCGAAACGTGAAATTTCGATTCGCAAAGGAAGAATCTGGAGCGTCGGATCACGGGAACTAAAGGTCATCAATCTGGCATAGAGGTCATCGCAGGTTCGCATTTCGCGAGAAGGGGAGAGAACTATTTCGCAAGTTCTCGATACACGAAGTCCCGTAGTGCCAAAAGATGGGCCCCAGGTCGCAGCCGGAGGCCACATCAACGAAGAATTTAAGGGAGGAGCTAGGGATCGTTAAGCCCTATTTCAGAGTTCAGGAATTGGAGGAGTCGAGTCAACTCGCAATAAAAGTCCGAAGTCGCGAAGTGGGAAACGCTTTCTGGTAAGGCACGTGGTCACCGTCGGTGGTCGCGTGGGAGTAGCTTATGCCTAGTGCTTGCTCGCATAGGTGGAGTTCGTAAAAGGACCTGTGATTTATATGTGTTGAAGGTTCCAGCATGGACCAAGGACCCATTTCATCTCAGAGGAGTTGAAGATCCATAGACCGGGAGTTCAACAGACCCTGCTGAGGTCGGGGCTTTGCGTCACCTCGACTGGAGAGTTGTCCCCGATCATAATAGGAGGACCTTTGCATGCATCCAATGAATAAAATACTACTTTTGTGGCAACCATGTGATGTGATTCTCCTGAATCGATCCAAGCATCGGGAGAGGAGTTGATGGCAATCAAGGCATGGCTAGAATTGCCTTTCTAGGGATTCTGATTTTCTTGCTTCTTCTTCTTGGCAACCTCGAGGATGCGATCTCCAAGGTTATTTTTCTAGAGTATTCGAGTCATTGGATCTATTTGTTTCTGCATGCATGTGAATTATGGATGGAAACCTTTATGGCAGTATGTGCATTTCTCCCCTTTTCTTCCCTTTCCAACTTTGCATCCAGAGGCATCAGTGAAGGATTTTGATTACCCTTCCTTCTTAGGATTTGCATGAGCTTTCCTTTTGTCTTTAACTTTAGATTTCTGATATTGATGGCTGCCATATTGCACAGTAAGTGCATGCGCCTTTGGGCCTTTGATTTTTCCCATGTTGATGAGCTTGGTTTGCTCTTGTGTTAGATATTCGATAAATTCCTCAAGGAAGGCATCTTCCAGGTGGCTCCAGAGGCAAATCTGACTGAATGAAATGTGGATATGAACACGAAGAATTCAGGACCAAGTTTGGAGAGAATGGTGAGAACCATTTGTTTCTCCTCCTTGGATTTATCAACCCCGCAAGCTTTGCATTGCGACAGTAAATCCTTGTATTTTGTAAAGAAATATTGGAGATTGTCGAAGCTTTTTGGATCCAATGTGAGAAATTCCACCTCGAGCATGTGTCCCCTCATATCATCTTATTTTCCAAAGAGCCCTTCCAAGGTGGTCCAGGATTCATTGGGGGTTTTACAGAAAGTTATGTGAAAAAGGAGATCGCGAGAGATGAGACTGCAAATTGTTTTGAATGCTTCATCCATTCGATTTAGATACTTGGATTTTTCTATGGATGATGTCAGTTATGTCTCTGTATTCAATGTTAACCTGTACAAAGAATGAATTCTTTTGGGAATTCCATTTTTCCGCTGTCTTCAATCTTTGGTACCTGCAAAAATAATTTGGTGTAGCTTTTTCTTAGGACTTCGTCGACCCTGATACCATGTAAATGTGTTGAACCTGCATAGAATATATCTAGCTATAAAATACCACACACATTTGCAGAGAGAAATTGAGAAAGAAGCAAGAGAGAAAGAATGGAAGAATTCTCATTAACCGTCATGAATAATGAATAATTTACACATGATATACTCTATATAACTCAACCAATGTGCACTGGAGGAGAATCCAATGTGTCATAGAGATGGTCTAGAGTGATCTGGAAACACACCAATAGTTACGGGAGTAAACTTCCACCTAGTCTAGTCTCTCGGGCAGTTACGAGAGTGAACTGCCATCTAGCTGAGTTAACTAATCTACCAGTATTCAATTAACTGACTAAAATAGAGTGAAGTGAGGAGGAGATCGGGGAATAATGGGTAATGCGCTATTCTAGTGATGATACCAAGACTAATGTGCATTAGTTGGTGATGATCCTAATGTTGCATGGTGACAAAACCAATGCAGCATCTAGACTCCATTCGACTAGTCAAACTGAAGTGAAAACTGAAGAGAATATTCTCCCTAGACGAATATTCTCCCTAGACAAATATTCTTCCTAAAATATAAGACACTGGATAATGACTAATAAACAAGGAAAAACATTAGGAAAAATAAATCCTAGGAAAATTTCGAAAGCTCAAACAACAACATGAATTTAGGTTTCATTTAGGAAAACTATTTGTCATGGAATGTTTTCTGAAAATCAATATGATCTTCGATTGAATTGAAGGATTAAATACTATCAATACAGGACGCTTTCATGAACAGAAGCTGAACTCTTCATTACCGCGCAGGGAGAAGGTGATTATTTCTGAAGACAAATCATTCATAACTATGAGGGGCTTGGGTGCATAATTGTTAGCCTGTCAGCTTGTTCCTTCGGGTGGACAGCTGCCAATTTTTCGCATGCAAGAAAGATAGAATAATAAAAAAAAAAAGACAAACTATGAGGGCTTAGGCGCCAAAAGAACTGTCATCACTTGGCAAATCGATCGATGGGACATATTACTCGGGAATGATGTCTATGCTTGCTTAAGATTTCATAGCAAGAGATATCACATTAGAGGTAAGATATTTTAATTGCATATGAATATCATAGTAAATCATGAGATGAGTTAATTTTAAAAATAGAGTTATACAAAATTCATATGGTCCCAGCAGGGATGGAATTTGACGGGCAAATTGCCCATCACGAGCCAATTTACCTGTCAAATATGGTTAAGTTTTTTTAATAACCGTAAATATTCTTTGTAGAAACCCACATAACGATCATTGAAGTCGGGAAAACCGTCAAATTTGACGTGCTCGTGGGTTTTGAAATTCCAACCCTGGGTCCCAGTGATCTAAGCCCGGCCTCCAAAGAACAAGGTGATTAAACTCTATGAGTTGACCTGTTTTTTTTTGGTTCAATGGCCACCTTGACACATGGTTGCACCATGTACATGTGCCATGCTAGATTTTACAGCAGATAGACACGTTAGGCAATCGATTTTCCCTAGAGCAGATCACTTGCACCAACTAGCCATTTGATTTTTCTTCCATGGTTTTGAACTAGTTGTTGGGTTTATGCATAGATTTTGTTTATGTTGTCTTTACTTGTGGTCGTATTGAAGTATATTTTAATCGTTATCCCACATGTTTGGACCTTTTGTTGTCAGAAGTTTATAGTAGTTTTCAATTAAGAAAAAGACTAATGTATCTGATGATAAATGTACTCATAGGAAGCTCTATGGTAGATAATTTTGGGATTTTGTGGGCTCAACAGAGGTGCGTGTTGACTCCTAAAAGCAAAACATTAAATTCCTGCCTGCAAATGGGTTGCAATGCATTATATATATATATATATATATATATATATATATATATATATATATTAAATAATACTAAATAGATGGGATCCCTTTATAAAAATAATGATAGAAAGTGATCCTCTTATTGCACTCATGATTACCTTATGAAAAAGTTCCACGGTTTGAGAATAAGAATGGAAATACTAACATGTTTCCATGCGCAATTGATGGATGTTGAGTGTGCTAGCAATTTGATTTTAAAAAGGAGAGAGAACAAAAGGGTAACTTCTGATATAAGGTATACTCTGTACTTGTGAGATACTTTTTTTCTTAATTCATTCTAAGTTTACTAGAAAGCTAAACTATCTTGATGATAGCGAGGTCTTATTGAAGGAAGCGGGATTCAAAACTAAATCATATCTTTCAACAACTTGTTTCTAAAGGTGTATGAATTAGATTTCATGACTGATAAAGAATATTTTACAGAGCCAAGTGATAGCATTTTTATGGCAAGTTGATCCAGATCTTTAGCTTCAGTTTTCTTTTTTTGTTAGTCTTTTTGTATGGTGCTCATCGAAGACTTATAAATCTGACTTTGGTCCCCACCCTCGTAAGGGTTTTTAAAGAGAATGTTTCTTTGTATCTCAGAATGAAGTTAATATAAAAATCAGATTTCTGATTTTAGTCTCACATGTGTATCTTAATGATATTTTTCTTTCATCCTTATCTCTTATCCATGTACACACTTATGTATATTTTCACTTTCTTTCTTTTGCACAGTTGCATATAATATAAAAAATCATCCTTGATTCCTTGTACATATTATATGTGGATTAAGTGATTTTTTTGAATCTAAGTCTATAAACTTTGTGTAACATTCCCAACTATCTTTCCTTAGCCTAGCAAGATCTAAAATTGTTTCAGTAAGTTTCTTCGTACCTTTTCCTCATCAATGCGTATACTAACATACCAATCGATAATAACCTCTGGCAATCACATTTTTATCTCAAAATCCTCTGGCCTGCAATTAATTTTTGGTAAAGACTTGGTATTTTGCAAGGTACGTTTAGTTATTTCAGCTTCTTTACTACAATTTTGGCATTTCAGGGTATTTTGAAGTGTCTGCTTTAAATTACATTACATGTTTGCTCTTATTTGAGCTTTTTGAGGTTATCACGACCCCTATTGGAAAAATTGGTTATTCCTCGATCTATTTTAAGGAAATTTGAAACTTATTTAATTTTAGAGCCTTTGCCACAATGGTCGGTGGATGTGTACCTTCAATTTTCCCCACGTTTTTTGCCAAAAAAGAAATTAAAACACATCCAGAGATTAAAGGCTTTGATGAGCTTTGGTCAAATTCTTGGAAAGCAAGTATTGCAGGTGAAATTTGTGTTTGGAAACCCTGTATGTAGGTATTAGACGCTTGATGTCCAGGAGGGGATGGTAATTTCCTTTGATTAGTTAATTTTTGAGGTATTTTGAAGGATTAGATCAATAATACTAAAAATTATTCTCTTTTAAGATATCTAGCAAAAAACCTTTCTCTGGCTTCGGTCTTATTGCAATTATAAAAAATATTAGTACCATGGATTCTAGTTGTTTATTGCCTAGTAAGATTGAATGTTTTCTATATTTTATGTTTGTGTCTTATAGTGATGTCCTTGATGTATTTATATGATAGGTTGGCTACGAGGTCTTATTGCGGATTATGGAGTTCCTTTGATGGTATTTGTTTGGACTGGAGTGTCATATATACCAACAAGCCATGTTCCAGATGGAATTCCCAGGTGCCTGTATAGCCCAAATCCATGGTCCCCTAGTGCTTATGACAATTGGACAGTGATCAAGGTAAATATATCATCCCCTATAAAATGGAAACCAGATGAGAGGAGAGAATAATCAATTAAGATATGTTTTCATTATAATGAACACATAAGTATCTACATATTCTACGTTTGGTATTTTCCCAAAGCTTGAGTTCTTTCAGTTTTGTGCACTAATTTGAAGCTTTATTTCTCCATTTAGGAAACGTGGGATGTGCCATTGCTATATATTGTTGATGCATTTATTCCCGCCATAATGAATGTTGTCCTTCACTATTTTGACCACAGCGTGGCATCTCAACTTGCTCAACAAAAGGAATTAAACTTGAGGAAGTCCTTTTCTTTCCATTATGATCTGTTGGGTTTCTTTGTATGCAAAATTAGAAGGATTTTAGTCTAGAGTAAATTTTGGGAACTGAAGTATGTGATACTTATATGTATATTTTCAGTCAAACGTTTAGTTGCATCAGTAATACTTGGCAAGGTATTAAGGTTTTCTGGGATTCAATATATTATGTGGCAGGTTATTATTTGTGGTCTTTTGGGCATACCTCCTTCAAATGGTGCCATACCTCAATCTCCAATGCACACTTTGAAACACCAGGTATCATTC
>ML786493.1:16957-29855 GCA_009831015.1 Picea engelmannii | reverse complement strand
CTTGTAACACTGGGGAGAACCCACACTAGGCTATTCACCTGTCCAATTGAAATTAGCAAAATCAACACAGAGTTTTACCTATTGGAAGACTTAAAGGTGTGACAATAGAATTGGATGGAGTGCACAATATGGAAGATTTTGAAGTAATAGAGATAGTAGATGGCACACCACATTACCCCACATTGCTTGGATTGGATTGGGCATTTGATAACTAGGCTATAATAAACCTAAAGACAAGAAAAATTACTTTTGAATCGAGCGAATATAGATTCATCGCACCACTGGATCCGTCAGAATGAGAAAGGTTTGTAAAGGCCACTTGTTTGGATATGGAAGAAGCAAACCAGATATATAGAACCACCGTGCAACAAGAGGTTATGTTAACCCAACTGCAAATGGGGTACTCAGCTAGAGAAGCATTACATCATGTTCTTCTGAATCAGACACGGGTTTGGGGAATTGGCCATAACGATTACACGAGGTTTCCATAAGGAGGTGCGCAAGAATAGTTCACGCAGTAAGATGGGTTGGTACAGAGATAAGAAAACCTCCCAGTTTTCATGGGATAAATGACTTAGAGGAATTCTTGACAAAATATGAAGAGGAAGTGTTAGAAAATCAGAGGCTCTTAGCCCTAAATATTGCACTCAAAGCAACACCTGCAATATGGCGGGGTGCGCACAAAGAAACAATTCGAGACTAATATCAATGTAAACAACTACTGCACATTAGATTTGGTGCAGAATACGGAAGCAATAAAACTCCAAGGTATGATGGACAAGGAACACCAGTGGACCACTTATAGAAGTGTAAGACACAATGGAGGATGACACCACTAGAGGAATGGCCTCATCATTTTATCCATACATTGGAAGGAATTCCAGGGAACTGGTATATAGACCAAGAGATGCACAGAGGCACTACAGAATGGACAGGATTACAACAAAATTTTGTAATAATCTTCTCATTCGAACATGAGAACCCCATTATTGATTTAGTTTTGAAGCTGATACGAGGAATGATATTTATTGATGAACCAGAGGTTGAAGTCATGACATAATATCAACAACAGAACAAACATATAGTCAAAGAGTTACTCTCATGCTACCATGTCAAAGAGGAAGCACCAGATGAAGATGATCCGCGCAACATTCAGATCACAGATATTGAAGGAGCAAGAGAGGTAGTAGGTCCATCTCTGGAGTCAAAAGTATTTTCTGCACCAATCAATGTTAAGAAAGTCAACATTGGGACAAATGACAATCCTAAAATGGCAAGTATTGGAGACTATTGGGATGAGAAAACAGTAGAAAGAATAATAGAGTTACTGCACAAATACAGTGAAATGTTTCTAACGACCTTTACAAAGATGAAAGACATAGTAGGGGAGTTAGGTGAGATGAAGATACCCCTCAAACCTGAGGCTAGACCTGTCAGGAAAATACCCTACAGATTGAATCAAGTGTATAAGCAAAAAGTGAAAGCATAAATTGACCAAATGTTGGAAGCTGGTAGCATAGAATCAGTAGAGGAATCTGAATGGATCAGCGCTATGGTAGTCCAAGAAAAGAAACAAGGGGGGATAAAGATTTGTGTATATCTGAGCAAACTCAATGATGCTTTGCTTACATGACCCTTTCCCTACCCCTTTTACAGATGAGTTATTAGAGAATATGGGAGTCCAGGAAGCATATTCATTTACAGATGGATTCTTAGGTTACCATCAGAGAAAAATAGATCCAGAGGACAAGTATAAAACTACTTTTTATATAGAATGGGGATCCTATCAATATACAGTCATGCCATTTATGCTGAAGAATGCAACAACCATTTTTTCAAGAGTAGTCATAGCTGCTTTTAAGGAATTCATACATCAGTTTCTAGAAGTATATCTGGATTACTAAACTGTGTATAGACTTTTAAAGGACCATGTAGAAGTGTTAAGACTAATGTTGGAAATATGCATGCAATGTCAGATATCATTAAATAACAAGAAATGCATTTTTGGTATAGCTTTTGGAATATTGTTGGGACATATAGTGTGTAAATAAGGTTTACTAGTGGACCCTACTAAGATTGCAATCATTGTAAATTTACCACCACCAAAGTCAGTGTGCTAGTTAATAACAACACTGGGACATACAGGGTATTACGGGAAATTTATAAAGGGGTATGGGTAGATTATTGCACCAATGGAAAAATTGTTAAAGGGCACCAGATTTCAGTGGAATGAGGACTATCAACAAGGATTAGACACTTTAAAAGAAAATATGGAAACAACATCTATACTAGTATTTCCAGATTGGGAAAAGACATTTCATGTGCATGTAGATGCATCAACCATGGCACTTGGAGCAATTTTGGTGCATCCAAGAGCAGGGGACTGAGACCATCCTATAGCCTTTGCAAGCATAAAGTTGTCGGAATCAGAGAAGAATTACAACACCACAGAAAGAGAAGGCTTAGCCATGGTATATACACTTCAGAAATTCAGGACCTATTTATTGGGTAAACACTTTAAAATGTTCACAGACCATTCTGCCCTCAAATATCTAGTCAACGGGCCAATGTTGGGGGGAGGATCTATAGATGGCTATTATTATTCCAAGAATTTGATTTTGAAGTGATAGTCAAACCAGGGAAGTTGAATGCAAGACCTGATCACTTGTCAAGGGTAACTAATAGAGAAGAACCTACTAACTTGGAAGACAAATTCCATGATGCACAGTTATTTTCAGTACAGGTAGTTGATGAATAATTTGTTGATATTATTGAATACTTAAGTACAGGGTTTGCACCACAAGACCTTAACACTACGTAGAAGAAAAATATGGTAGTCAGAGCTGCAAACTATCAACTTATTGTAGGACACTTATACAAGATGGGGGCAGATAGAATTTTGAGAAAGTGTGTATTGAAACATGAAAGGCCTGGAATATTAGTAGAAGTTCATGAAGGTATAGATGGAGGAAACTATGCAGGTAGAGCTACCGCACAGAAGGTATTGCACGCAGAATTATGGTGGCCAACGACCCATAAAGATGCCAAGGAATATTGCCAGAACTGTGACGTATGTCAGAAGATTGGAAAACCCAACAGAAGGGATGAGATGCCTCTAAGACCAAAAGTGACTTTGCAAGTATTTGAAAAATGGGCAATAGATTTTGTTGGACCGATTAATCCATCAACAAAAAGGTTAGGAGCTAGATATATCATTACTGTGACTAAATACTTAACAAGATGGGAAGAAGCAACATCAGTCAAAGACTGTAGCGCAGAGACAACAACACACTTCTTATTTGAACAAGTGATCACCATATTTGGATGTCCCAGGATTTTGATGAGTGACCAAGGCACTCATTTTATCAACAATATCATCAGGGATATGATTGAAGAGTTTGAAGTCTATCACCAAAAGAGTACACCATACCACCCTCATGGAAATGGAACAATAGAAGACTTCAATAAGATTTTGGAAAATGCTTTGACAAAGATTTGCAATTTTAATAGAGATGATTTGGACTTGAAGATACCAGTCGTACTATGGGCATACAGGACCACCTGTAAGAAGTTGACAGGACAGACACCATTCATATTGGTGTATGGGAAGGAAGCAATGGTGCCATTAGAATTTTTGGTACCTAGTCTACGCGTAGTAGCAATTACCAACATGACATAAAGAGGCGCAGTATAGGAGAGGTTAAATCAACCAATGGAAATGGAAGAGAGTAGGATTATGGAAGGATGTCACCAGGAAGTACAGAAATCAAGAGACAAATCTTGGCATGAAAAACATACTAAAAAGAAGAGTTTTAAGGAGGGAGCCCTAGTTTTTCTCTATGACAACAAATTTTTTCAACACCCTGGTAAGTTTAGAATGCATTGGCTAGGGCCATATGAAGTAAAGATTGTCATGGATGGGGGATCTGTGTAGCTAAAAGACTTGGGAGGAACATAACTGAAATGAATGATCAATGTTAGTTGACTAAAATAGTATAGGGACAGTCGACCTACTAATTCTTAAAAGTTACAGCGTAGTAAGAAAGTCATGTATATAGTGTTAACCCTGAGTAAATTGTTTATCTAAAAAACAATCTACAAAGGTTACCTACAAACCAACTTTAAGTCTGGAAACTAGCCTTTCCAATCTAGAGAGGGCTCTCTCTGAGACTTGATCTCTGATAGACGAGTTTCTTTTCTTGATGGCTAGATTTTAAATTTCAAGGTAAATTTTAACAGGTCTGCTGACAAAAGATAGTGTTTCTAGGGCTATGGGGTCAACCCTTGAAAACAAAGAAACAATGCTTGGTAGATAGAACTCAGAGGAACAAAGGCTAAACAAGGTGATGAATTTCAGTGTTTAATTTGATTATGTAGGGAAAAAGAAGAAAAGAAACATACAATAAAATCAGAGCACCACAATGGATGAATTATGATCTTAGCTGGGAAGACAAACATAATTTAAATTGGTTTGGTTTAGAGCACCACTTAGATGAATTCTGGACTTTAAGATTTACCAATTTAAACAAAAGAGAATTGCAAATGAATATGAATACACAAGAAATACATACAAAAAGAGGTACAAGCTTCAACGCATCACCATTAGAATATTTTTCTTAAGGAACTTAGGACTTTTGCATTTGTATTTCTTTAGATTCAGGAAATTACACAGAGGATCAAAATATCTATACTTTTTCCCGTACACCCCCCTTTTTGACATCAAAATAGTCCCTATATATAGAAAGTAAAGTTACACTAAGTTGCTAGGAATCAAACTACTATCTCCTAGAGTTGTGGATCTGGTTGTTTTCAAAAAGAACAACAACCTTTACAAAGTTATCAAAAAGAGGAAAGTCGATCTGGAAATCATAAACTATTCGAGATGTTGTTTACAATCATAAATTTTTTAGGAAAATTACAATCATATGGTTGTGATGAATCATCACGCATATTGTTGGACAACACTGTCACCGTTGCGCAGTAGATTCTGGCTTTTGTTGTGCCACTGTTGGCTTCAAAATCTGCACACTGATTTCGCGCGGCGTATCTTCATGTAGAGGTTGCGCGTGCAAATCCAGTTGGCTACAAAGAATGGGATCATCCAATTTTTCTATAGCTTCTTTGTCCAAATTCACCTACAGTTGTAAGGCCCTATTTGTCCTTCTCAATGGCAAGATTTGTCTTTTCAAATTCTTCGTTTGTCTCAACAAAGCCGCATTTCTTTTCAATTTTAATTGAGCGCCGGAGAGAGTTGCACATGCATTGTCGATAGATGGTCTGCATTCCTTGAAGTGTTCCGTGATTCTTTCCTCTGATATCCTTTTTTTTCTCTCTAAGCTCAATGATCACATCTTGAGCCTCTCTGAGCTTCTTTTTAAGCCAATTTATATTCTTTTCTCATGTTGTTGGTGAAGTAGGAGATATCTGCCCTGCTTGACTCTGTGATGCTGGTGTTTCAATAATTTTTTCTGCTAAATGCCTTTTCAATTCTCTGTTTTCTTGATAAAATTAGGCTATGACATGTTGAGCTTGCTTTAGTTGTTGTTGTTGGGGAGCACTGTCAAGCGAGGGGGCCGAAGAAGGTACATGACCTCCGTCGTAAAGGAAAGCGTTATAGGGGGCTGAGGTGCCTCCCATGGACCATTGTAGAGGAATGTTTGAGCTCCCTACCCCCATACCCATGGTCTGTAGGGTGGAGTAAGTGAGGACAAAGTTCGTATCAAAGTCAGGCATCTCATATGAAAACGGAGGACCCATCGCGCTCTGTGTGAATGGTGCAGTGATCGTTGCCATAGACGGAATCAAACCGCTGCTCGAAGTAGAGGCGGTCGAGACCATTGTGGTTTGTACTGGCGAAGGTGGGTTAGGAGGCGGAATGCTCCCAGTGGTGGCAGCCATAGAGGGAGTGTGAGGACTCCCTGACGAAGTAGCAACATTTTTTTCCATCGCTGCTTGCAGGACTATCTCATGCTCGTGATGTGTTACCCTTGGAGGGGAAAGATGTATCAAAAGTGGCGCCGACAACTCAGTGATCGGAGGGTTATACGGACCGAGAGCTTTTGCTCCAAGGTTAGAAATAGTTGGTTCCTCCAGATACGAATGTTCTCCTCTCGGAGTTGGCTCGGGCTAGAGTTTCCTGCCGCCTGGTCATCTCAAATGACCCTTGCTAGTCAAGTCTTCGTCGTAACGGTGGCGGTGGTGGCTCCAATGTAACCGACGACAGGCCTTGAAGCCTTTGTGAGTCCCATAGATGATTTTAGGGGCTAAATTTCGCAAATGGGCTAATTTTCCATGGTTTTTGCCAAAAACCGATTCGTCAATTTCCTTTTTTTCTTAAAACGATTAGTCCAAATACCATAGAATAAAACTAATTTACCTCAAAAATCACTAAAATTTTATAGAAAGTATATAAAATCCTTAGAAATTTGAATATTTTTAGGACACGTCGCCGAACATTTTACATTTTCCATATTAAGGACTAGTAAGATTAGCCCATGTTTCTACATTTTATTATAATTTTTCATACTTAAAATCATCCCTATTCGTGATCGATGGGGCTCTTGATCTTCCACTGTGTGAGAAGAGAAATGACACAGTAAGGCTTTTTCTAATGTTGAAGACCAAGCACACACTAAAAAAATTTCCTATGAGACAAAGCAAGCAAACCACTATCTAGTTGGAAGAACAGTTACGCTAGACAACACTAGAGCAACTTACCAGTGCAAGTGCAAATCGAACACGGAAGCACCCTTCGGGTATACTCTGCAAAGCATGGCCCAACATCTACCCTAGGTACCGCAATATACCCCCGCAGTCACCTGTGTAAGTCCCTAAAATAAAGGCAACTAGGTTGTCAGCTCGCGAACAGTCACCAGGCGGGTACAGTCGACAGTCAGGTGGACCACAATGAGCCGGGTAATTAAGCCTGAAACCTACCGAGAGTATCAAAAGCAAGTGGTCCGGAAGACAACTGAGGATCTCAAACGGATTCAGGATCCACGAAGCTCTGTAGGAAAATGCAACCAACAATATTCCACAACAAGTCTTCAATATGCGTTCTCCACTACGCTTGGTCCGGCTTTGAAAGGGTTATCTTCACTACCTTTCCGCACGCGACCTCGTGTTTAGCCCCTGTGTTAGAGGGGGTCCCGGATAACTTTCATATTTGCTTGACTTTTTACACTCCCTAGCACTGACTCCAATGTTTGTCTGTAAGCCTTGAAGAGTTTCCTCTCCAACCTAATTCAAGGCTCTAGCCTAGACTAGTTGAATGGCCCTACAAACATAAAGTCTAGTTGATTTTAAATTAGCGTTAATTTTAAATGGCTCGTTTTAAGTCAATGAAACGACAATGAAACTAGTGGTGTGTTTTGAGAGATGAAGAAGGAGAAGAAAACGAAACTGAAAGCAAAATTATTTCTATTTGACAAATAAAAATTTGCAACTAACTCTTTAACCAACTTTTCAGAACTACTTTTTTCTAAGATCTTTTAAAGGAAAACCTAAAACGAAATTTCGCTCGACTACGAGCTACTTATGTTCTAAGCAATCAGTAAAGAACTTAAGAAAATAACTCTTTCTCCTAACAAGAAAAATAATCAACCCAACTACTTAGCCAAACAAAGAAATGAAAACTTTTTCTATTCTTTTTTTTATGCTTCAAACAAGAAAATTGAAATAAATTCTTTTTCTTTTTCTTTAAAGCAAGCGAAAGGGAAAAAGTGAAAAACAAGACAAGACTGAGAACTGACCTTTGGCCCACTGCGGATCGCAGGGAGTCGCTAAAGACACCTAACAGGATGATAGAAAAGACTCGAAGACATGCCTAAAACCCTTTCAAACTAAACACAAGAAATCTTTGAAAAGATAACCAAACTGACCTCAAACCCAGGGTTCGACTATAAAAAAAAAGACATTGTACTTAATCAAGAAACCCTGAAAAGTCAGACTTAAATCAGGGAAGAGGTTGACTGCCTCTTCTTAAGGAAAACATTTCTTGACACAGGCATGCAACTGACACTTCAGCAGCCTGCGTATGTACGCGGGCTGTCCAAAAGCAGGGTGTGTATGTATGCGTGCAGACCCACTACAGGTCACGTACACCTCTGTAACTCCTCAAAAAGGGAAGACAAACAGGTAGACTGACAGGGCAGGGAGAATTGATATGGCACCAACAGGTGACCAGAATCCCTTAAAGACTTAGCAGATTCAGAAAGAAAGTCAAAAGGTAAAAACCAATCAAACACCCATAAAATCCCCTAAAACCCTAGAGGTTTCCCCAGTATAGTCGCCAGTTCTGCTATAGTGGTAAACCCCCATATGGACTACACTAGGGTTCAACATGTAGGTAGATGTAACAGTCTAAAAGTCTCCTACCTTTCTAACTACCCTGAACATATCCCACATTCATATATGAAAGACAAAGTGAAAAGATCAGGTAACTTTACCTTTTACTCCGCGTCCGGTGTCGATCCTCTCGCGTTTGATAGCTCCATGGACTGCAAGCCTCCTCCCAAGGCTGACCTGCATTCACAAACAGATAAACAGAGAACTACAAACATGCATCTCATATATAAATCATGGGTTAGATGTTAGAATGAAACATAAACTGAATACAAACATTTGACACATCATATTTCGGGACAGGAAAAGTATTTCATTTATTGATATCACAATGTTCACTTACAACAAAAGTCGACGACTACTCCACAAACCTGGTCTGGGATCCTCTTCACCAAGCTCCAACTGTGCTTCCACGTATCTTTCTCCTCTCACACTTCTTCTAGGGAAATGGCATAAGCTTACAATGGAGGAAAAAGGCAAGAATAGGAAATTCTAATGCAAATCTCACAAGGTGGCTGCAATTATTTGGGGTAAGGAGGGGATGTAAAACGAGCAGAGTTTCACTGTTCTTATGCTTCGCTTAGGAATGAGACCCCAACACCTCCTTTTATATGAAAAAATGATGGTTATTCGGTTGGGTGACAAGCTATTGGCGATGGATCAATTGGAAAACTACCCAATAGCTCGTAATCTCAACGAATTCCTTGCAACTTTTTAATTTTTGCAACTTTTGTGAGTATACGTGCGTTGTAATGGTACAACTAGCGTATGTACGCGGGTTGTAGTGGTGTAGCAGGCGTGTGTCGCAGACAGTAGTGGTGCAGGGCACATACATCTTCAAAAATTGTGTTTTTAAGAAGAGTTGCTTAGTGATGGCTTGGCAAAAATAGCAAGTAAAAGGGCTTGATGCCAGGTATGCATGTGTGGTGCAATTGAGGGTTATAATAGGTAACAATTACAGCTAGCACATTACGTGCTTACCATCTCTTGATATTCAGTGTACTGGTTAACCTTTCCCATAATAAAATATGAATATGAACAAGATCCATTGTATTAAAGTGGTTCAACAGAGCAAAGTGAAACATATATGCTTATACTGTTTGATATTATAGAAACATGTAAGTGGAATGAGATTGGTGTGATCTATTACCATATAATGTACATGCAAAACATGTTATGTACTAGTTGGATCCGTTCTTAGCTATATGTGCTAGTTTTATTACTGAGTTACTCTATGAGATTAGTGTGTTTCATTACCATTACAGTGTAATCATGTGAGCTAAAATGAGCTATGTTCCATTACTGATTACTCTATGATAGTAGTGTGTACCATTCCCATTAAGTGTAATCATTGAGCTAATCTGAGCTATGTTGCATGTTTACAAGCTAGTGATGCTTTGTTTCCCATATCTAAGTTGAATACGATGATCAAGTTGTTTACCTTATGCCCTTTGTACTATGCAACTTAATCGTTTCCTTGTATTCAATATGTACAATATCTCATTCGGCAACCTCCTCCTGCAAGTGAACAAATCAAGCATATATGGTATGGTGTTTGCTCTTTACCCATGGGATTACTACTAGTTCAATCACCCATGTTCGAGTAGTATGATGAGGTTTACTGTACGAGTTAGCACAAGTTAAAGGAAATAAATATGATACCTACAATACTATGGGAATCAATACTAAGTGTTCTACAAGAATAGACTATGGTTCCATATCTAACATGAATGGAATCCAACCAAGTAGAGTATATTGTTTTAAGCTAAGTAAGCACCACTCTTATCTAAGATTTCATTGCCACTACTTACCTATCATATCTTTAAGTTAAGCAGTACGTAGCTTGATTACAAGGATAGCTAGTGTTCATCTTATATAAGTAATAAAATCATTAGCATTAGTCTATCACATCTATCTTACCTTTATAGTGTGTTAGTACTACTTAGAAAGGTGATACTAATTCCACATATGATTCAACGCAATAGATAAGGGTCATGATTAGCACAGTAATCAAGAATCATTACTATAACTCGATCACTAGTATCTCTCCTTACATGCAGGATAAGCACTACTTGGATATGATACTAAGCACTTACCTATTCAAATCAAACAACTAGATTAGGTAATGTGAAATCACTGATCTATAACCAACTCGTATAAGTTCATGTGTATAACTAAGAACCATGAATATCACAACAATTACCATAAGTATAAGTGATTCTTAGGGAAACAACACATCATGTCTAGAGCTTAGCCATATATGATACTTAGACCAATCATACTCTATTTCCATAATCAATGGAAAAGAAGTGATCTATGTAATCAATACGAGCTAGTTCATATCAAGCTAAGTAATGGCAATCATTATAGTTGTAACATGATCTTACCAACATGATGCACAGTGCTCATAAACTGTAACTATAGGATATCATAAACACAAGATGTTTCCATAATACAGAGTAAGCAATTATATGATTGTCCCATAATCAGAGTGTTATGGGATTACTTGGAGCTATATACTATAGATTCAAGCACATGCATACAGTATCATCCATATTCAATAGGTTAGATAATCGTAATGAATTAGAACATGAAAGCCATTTCTCTACTTCCATTTATTCAATATCATGAACAGTAATACAGAGAAGTATAACCATAACTATCACATTCCTAACAAAGGTTATTACATAAATAAGAGTAAAGGAAACACGCATTATAAGTATAGAGATTATCACATACTTATATCATCATTACTTACGTCATATTAGTACAAGCTTGATAACCTTGGATCACACAGGTACTAGTCAGGTTCATAGATCTATGGGATTACTTCTAGTGTTATCTTACTAGTAGTAGTTATTACAACTTCTACATAGCTTGTAGACTTATTATCCTAATAGGATTCATACTACTCACAAGCAAGAGGCAATATCAATTATATATGAGTATTTAGCATGCTTTACCCCTATAAGTTGTGTGAATATTACGGTATCACTTAAGCTTCATTTGCTTACTTGGATTCAAAACAAGCTCATACTTAACCCTATTGTGTTAATATATTATGCTGATACTTATACTCATCAGACTCAACAAGGTGTAAACAATACCCTTCTTAATTAGCTTAGATCATCATACTATGTGTAATCATTATGGGATTACTTCTATCTAGTAAATACAGGCAGTGTAATATGGAACCAAACTCAGCTTGTCTAACCTATAAGGTACAATCAAAGTTGCAAATACAATGATATAGTAAGTACAAAGTTGTTAAAAGCTAAGTGAGTGCCATTACTATGGAAAGATCGTGATATAGTTAATCTATAGTATCAGCTTCATACTAATATGTATACACGTTTATATTGGTCTTTGTGTTAAGCTCTTACATTACCCTTGTAAGTTGAACCATTGTAAGCACCATACTACATAAACTGTCATCCCTCTGATTAGTCTATGATATCCATATGTTTAGTGATCATACCTCTTACTACTAATAGAGTGTAATACAAGCGTATTGAGTATAACATATGCGTACTTGTTTACCAATCTAATCTTGTGCTTATTCATTATTGCAAGTACGATGATAACAACAACCATGATGATGCATAAGGTGGTCAACTTTAACCTCATATCACACTAGTAGTCTTAGCATTGTGATTCAACTGTAATAACACTAGTAATAGTAACCAAGATGAGCATATTCATAATCATCAAGTACAGAATAGAATAAGCTATAACCATTGATCCTTGTTACATAACTAAGCTTCTACATACTAGTAAGTAGTTACATTCCCATTACTATGTGTGAACTTATACAGATGACTGAAACCTTTATACTAGTAATCAATACGAGCTATACCAAAGCTATACCACACCTATAGTATTGAGATCGGTTTTGTTTCAATCATACTTCTCATAAGTATTGACATAAGTAACATGTTGATGAGCTTCTATAACTGAGCTAAACAAAAGGTTGATTAAGAGCTATGAGTTTACTAGTAACTACTACTCTATGGTTATACTTATTTCCATAATCATTACTATCTATGACACTACCAACACCATTTGTATCAACTAGCTTGAATAGGATAGCATAACTAACAAGTGAATATGGGCTTAGTACTAGTCATAAGCGTAATGAGTAACATAAGCTATTATGCACTCAATAAGAGTAGTGTAAATCCATAATCATTAAGGGTGATTAGTCGTATTCATTGATTTGGTAGAGTAAAAACCATTGTGTTTGATCACTGTTGTAAACTAGCTGTAACTTTTGTAACTAGCGTATCCTTATAAGTAATATGAGCCTTGTTCATTACGTAATTGCTTAGAATGGTAATAACTTATTACTATATATACTCTATAACAAGCTTCATGTACCTTAATAAAGCGTAATCAAAGCAATATTGTACTATAAGCTAATGATATAGAGAACCTAACACCATATTGATTACAGCTTACCCTATTTGGATCAATGTGCTCTTATTCCCATTATGTTGGAAACAATATGTATGTTACAGAACTAAGACCCTTGTATAGTATGATGTAAACAACATGT
>ML786492.1:770158-829825 GCA_009831015.1 Picea engelmannii | reverse complement strand
TTAACCTCTTGAGTTATCTTTAGAACAAGTTGGGAACCTTCTCCTTAGATCAGGGATCTCTTGATGAAACCAAGAATTCAAACACAACTGCCTCCTAATCTCGAAATATCCTCCCCTTATTCTCCTCAACGGGCCAACTACTGCCTCATATTAGGCAGCGCTCCCTTAGAAGGGGCATCAGAGAGCTATAGCGCTCCTTGGTAAGCTTTAGGGGAGCGCCAACGCTTTCAAGATGAGTAGCGCTCCTTCAGAGGGGGCAGGAGAGCGTTATAACGCTCCCTGAAGCCTTGTAGGGGAGCGCCAACACTTCTAGGGCTGATATAGGGGAGCGCTCCCCCTCAAAACCTTTGTTTCAGAGCTCTCTTCAGGTGTTAAGAGTTATTTGACTTCAGTAAACTAGTTCTCCTTCTTCAAATCAAGCATATGAGATGTTCTAAGTGTCTCCTTAGTGTCGTCGACATGGCAGTGTGTTCGAACATCATTTGCGACACTTGTGACCAACTTGTGACACTTGCGAAAGTTGTAAGGAAGATGCGACACTTACGACAATTGAGAGGAACATGCGACACTTATCCAGCTGAGTAATTTTGACGTGTAACATGAGTGGGAACATTTTTTGCATTGCCATCATCGCCCATGAAATCATCTTCTTCTGGATCAGAATCCATGACATCAACCTCTACGCCATCCATCAATGCAATTGGGCATGTTCTATGAGCAGGAAGGGTTGCCTTGGAATTCTTTGGCTTGAAATATATCTCTCGGTGTGCCAAGGGACCATCTCCTTTTTTGCTCCTGGGCGGAGGGAGATGCGTAGTAAGAATATTCCCTGGAATACTGGAACCTCTGGCCATTATGCCCGAATGTGTTTACTATATCTGGACAGAACTGCTGCCACAAGTTAATGAGAATTTTCATTTGCTCCAGACAATGTTTGAAATGAAAATTGGGGAGGGATAATATAACTCTCCATAAATTATGGTTTAATGTGTATCAATGGAATATCTCCTCGAGCCTTTCGCTGATCAATGACAATCTCCAGGGTTCGTGCAAAATTAGTTGTTACCATTAAATCTCACTAATTGCATATTTAGAAAATAGTGCGAAGGTGGTGGTGACGACAAAGAGAGATTAAGAATTAGATATTTCTTAAAGGAACCAACCTGTCGGTGCACGAAACAGATTGCATCATGTTTGAAATGAATACTGGGAAAGGATAACACTCTTCTCTGCAAATCTTGGTTTAATTCATAGTAATGACAAATCTTCTCCGACCTTATGGACATTAATGACAATATTAACGGTTCCTGCAAGATGAACTACTAGCATTAAAGCTTAATTATTTCATATCTGGAAATAAGTACGAAGGTATTGGTGATGGTGAATTGCGACCAAGCATTGTACATTTCGTCCACCCGCCAACCCACGAAATAGATTCAAAGAAATGCCCAAGTATGGAAAGCGATTGGGCAGGTTACAAAAAACAAAGGGCATAAGATATACCCAGGAGATGTGACGGGCCAATGGTCATATTGCATCTCAGTGATAGATATCGGTCGTCAATTCGTATGTCGCGGAATTTTGGGTGTTGTTTGTGCGTAGGAGAACAACGGAAGCGTAATGTCGAGAGGGAAATTTGCATATTACTAAACTTCGGGTTCTATATATAAAAGCATGAGACATTCAGAAAAAGGACCAAGTAAACAGAAAGAAAAAACATACGAGATGAAGGGAAATTTGTTTGCTAATTTGTAAGTCGCGGAAGTCAGGGTGCTATTTGCAGGTGGCAGAACAATGGAAACACAATGTTGAACCCACCTATGTAGGAACCCATAATTCAAAAAGTTTTTTCAATATGAAATGGGGAAGTTGTCGGTCGGGCTGGTGATATAAAAGTAACAATGGAAATCTGAAGACGCGAATCCCCCAAATCCCGCACCTAGAAATTTTTCAAAAAACGAGTAAGTAAAGAAAGGGAAAGCAGAGGGAAAAGAGAAAGCGGATGGAAATTTTTGGAAGTGGGAATTGGTCATACCAGTAAATATGGAGTGCATTAAACATGTTAACACGTTCTTAAATCAAGGAATAGATACAACGAGTGATGTTTATAGTTTCCAGGATCTGTTTGTATAAGAGAAGCATCGAAAAGTTATAAGAAAATCATTTTTTGGATGTTTAAGTAAAGTCTGTGTACTTCTAGCTTCACCACAAGTATAACAATGAAAAATTTGAATTTTAATGTCCTCTCGTTTGTATGATTGTTCCATTAGACTTCACATAGTATATATTCTTTTATTTCAATTTGTTTTCTAATTTGTGGATCGCGGAAGCCAGGGTGTTGTTTGCAGGCAGCAGAACAATGAAAACGCAGTATTGAACCCGCCTATCTGGTAACTCGCCTATTCGAAAACCGCGAGCCAAAAAGTTTGTACATAATGAAACGGGGAAGCAGTCGATCGGGCTGGTGATATAAAAGTAAGTGAAATCTAAAGACGTGAATCTGCCAACTTCCGCACCTAGAAATTTTCTGAAAAACGAGTAATGCATACTAAATATGTACTATAAAGTATGAACATGAGATTTTATATAGCATGTACGGATCCCGCATTCCATACTTAGCCTCTTTTTGGATCGCGGGTTCTCGGGCTGGCGGGCTCAAAATTGGGCCTCTATTGTTCTGTGGCCTACACATAGCACCCAGAATTCTGCGATATACAAATTGACAAGCAGACCTACGGGCTGGTTGGGTCAACATTGCACTCTTATTGTTTCATGTCATACAAACAACACTCGGATTTCCGCGATATACAAATTGACAAATGGACTCCAAGGTTGGTGGCCTCAAGATTGCGATTGTTTATGGATGGTAATCCCTATCAACTATCTAACATTATCTAAAAACATTATTTTCAATACTAAATTATTAATATTAAATATTGATATTGTACAATTTAATTACACAAAAAAGTTTGTACAATATGAAATAGGGAAGCAGTCGGTCAGGCTGGTGATATAAAAGTAAGTGAACTATGAAGACGTGAATCCGCCAACTTCCGCACCTAGAAATTTTCAAAAAATGAGTAATACGTACTAAATATGCACTTCTATAAAGTATGGACAAGAGATTTTATAGAGCATGTACGGATCTCGCATTTCATACTTAGCCACTTTTTGGATCGTGGGTTCTCGGGCTGGCGGGCTCAAAATTGGGCCTCTATTATTCTGTGGCCTACAAATAGCACCCAGAATTCCACGATATACAAATTGACAAGTGAACCTGCGGGTTGGCTTGCTCAACATTGCACTCCTATTGTTTTGTGTCCTCCAAACAACACTCGGAGTTCCGCGATATACAAATTGACAGACAGACTCCATGGATGTGGGCCTCAAGATTGTGATTGTTTACAAATGGTAATCCCTATCAACTATCTAACATTATCTAAAAACATTGTTTTCAATACTAAATTATCAATATTAAATATTGATATAGTAGAATTTAATTAGACAAAAAAGTTTGTACAATATGAAACGGGGAAGTGGTCGGACAGGTTGGTGATATAAAAATAACTAAAATCTGAAGACGTGAATCTGCCAACTTCCGCACCAAGAAATTTTCCGAAAAAATGAGTAATATATACTTAATGTGTACTTTTATAAAGTATGGACATCATATTTTATAGAGCATGTACGGATCCTGCATTCCATACTTAGCCACTTTTTGGATTGCGGGTTCTCGGGCTAGTGGGCTCAAAATTGGGCGTCTATTGTTTCGTGTGCTACAAATAGCACCCAAGAGTTCCGCGATATAAAAATTGATAGGCGGACTTGCGGGATGGCTGGCTCAACATTGCACTTCTATTGTTCTGTGTCCTCCAAACAACACTCAGAGTTCTGCGATATACAAATTGACAGACATAATCCAGGGTTGGTGGGCTTAAGATTGCGATTGTTTACGGATGGTGATACCTATCAACTATCTAACATTACCTAAAAACATTATTTTCAATACTAAAGTATTAATATTAAATATTGATATTGTACAATTTAATTACATAAAATTATTAAAGGATGTTAAATATCTTATTTAAAAGAGAAACCCGCGTATTCAGAAACTTGAGTTCCAAAAATTTTGTATAATATGAAATGAGGAAGAGGTTGATTGGGCTGGTGATATAAAAGTGGGTGGAAATATGAACACGTGTATCCGCCAAGTTCCGCACCTAGAAATTTTCCGAGAAACGAGTAATACATACTAAATATGTACTTTTATAAAGTATGGGCATGAGATTTTATAGAGCATGTACGGATCCCTCATTGCATACTTAGCCACTTTTTGGATCGTGGGTTCTCGCGCTGGCAGGCTCAAAATTGGGCCTCTGTTGTTCCGTGCCCTACAAATAGCACCCAGAGTTCCGCGATATACAAATTGACAAGCAGACTTGCTGGATATTTGAATTTTAAGGGCCTCGTGTTGATATGATAGAAAAATTGGACTTTGGACAATTTATATTCATTTATTACAATATGAAACGGGGAAGTGGCCTGTCGGGCTGGTGATATAAAAGCAAATGAAATCGAAAGATGTGAATCCGCCAACTTTAGCACCTAGAAATTTTCTGAAAAACAATCAATACATACTAAGTATGTACTCTTATAAGTATGGACATGAGATTTTTATAGAAGATGTACGGATCCCGCATTCCATATTTGGCCACTTTTTGGATCACGGTTTCTCGATCTGGCGGGCTCAAAATTGGGCCTTTATTGCTTTGTATCCTACAAATAACACCTAGAGTTATGCGATATACAAATTGATAGGAGGACTTGCAGACTGGCTGGCTCAACATTGCATTTCTATTGTTCTGTGTCTTCCAAACAACACCCCAAGGAAACGAATAATACATACTAAATATGTAATTTTATAAACTATGGAAATGAGATTTTATAGAGCATGTACGGATCCCTCATTTCATACTTCGCCACTTTTTGGATCGTGGGTTCTCAGGTTGGCAGGCTCAAAACTGGGCCTCTATTGTTCTGTGCCCTACAAATAGCACCCAGAGTTCTGCGATATACAAATTAACAAGTGGATTTGCGGGCTGGCTGACTCAACATTGCATTTCTATTGTTCCTTGTCCTCCAAGTAGCGGTCGGACTTCCGCGATATACAAATTGATAGACGAACTCCAAGACTGGCGGGCTCAAGATTTCCATTGTTTACTGATGGTCATCCCTATCAACTATCTAACATTATCAAAAAACATGATTTTCAAATACTAAATTATTAATATTAAATATTGATATTGTCCAATTCAATTACATAAATCTAATTAAATAAATTATCAATATTGAACTCGCCTATCTGGTAACTCGCCTATTCAAAAAACCACGACCCAAAAAGTTTGTACAATATGAAATGGGGAAGCGTTTGGTCGGGCTAGTGATATAAAAGCAAGTGAAATTTGAAGGCGTGAATCCGCCAACTTCTGTACCTAGAAATTTTTCGAAAAATGAGTAATACATACTAAATATGTACTTCTATAAATTATGGACATGAGATTTTATAGAGCATGTATAGATCCCGCATTCCATACTTCACCACTTTTTGGATCGCGGGTTCTCGGGTTGGCGGGTTCAAAATTGGGCCTCTATTGTTCCGTGCCCTACAAATAGCACCCATAATTCCACGATATACAAATTGACAAGCGGACCTGCGGGCTGGTTGGCTCAACATTGCACTTTTATTGTTCTATGTCCTCCAAACAACACTCGGAGTTCCGCGATATACAAATTGAAAGGTCAATTATTAATATTAAATATTTATATTGTACAATTTAATTACATAAAATTATCAAAGGATCTTAAATCGCTTATTTAAAAAAAAACGAAGGAAACAAAACAAAGTTTTTTAAAATTCTATCAATGCAAGCATAACAACAACCAATTTGAATTTTAAGGGCCTCTTGTTGTTATGATAACACAATTTTACTTCTCACAATATATATTCGTTGATTTCAAATTATTCCAGGAGATTAATTTTACCAAGTTCATCGATCAAGGGAAAATGCTAAAACAAGCCACACTACATTTGCGTCACAACGCTATACAAATTATCAAGCGGATTTGCGGGCTAGCTGGCTAAAAAATTGCAATTCTATTGTTCGGTGTCCTCCAAACAACAGTCAGAGTTGCGCGATATACAAATTGACAGACGAAGTATACAACCAAGAACCAACTAAACTCCAAACAGGCCGCAAGCAAGTTCCCACAAGGTTCCATAGAGCAGGACACATCGACCTTTGCATCAAACAATTTGATATACAAAGAAAAGATGGCGCGACATTCATTTTCTCTTGCATATGGTATATGTTCCCAGTAGAAAACAACTGAGGCCATGGGATATATGGGGTTTATTTCCATGCTTTCCATTTCTTGACCAAACAATCTTATGTGCATGCAATCTCAAGTACTCAAGTTCGACGAAAATTCATTTGGATGTTGAAGAAATATTACAGAGACACATGAGATATTTTCGTTTCCTACCAAAGTTTGATATGTATTTTTTTTTTCTTCTTCAATCGATATGCAAAATTTCATTGTCCTCATTTAAGGTAAATTTGTTGTGTATCCGAAAGTCGCGCAGCATGTAGACACTACTTGCCTTTTTTTGTAGATATGTTTCATACGACAATTCTGCCAACCTATGAAGCACATTTTGTAACAGAGGCTTCCTAACTGTACAATGCATGATTGTGTTGCCCACGGTTCGGATGACAACATTGAGGAAATGTCCATATATATATGGACATTTTTCACCACATCACAGACAATCAATCGTATCATCACTTATCAAAGCGGAGGCAGAAGCATGAGAGTTGCATTTCATAGATACAGGTTCAAAGGGGGTTGAGTATGCATTCGCTGCAACCAAAACACCTTCAACCTGGGAATGTGAGCATAGGAATTAATACATTGAACAATATAATACACAACTTCACCCCCCCCCCCTTAAAAAAATAAAAATAAATAAAACAAGCCGCAGAAATTTGGTGAAGGCTATTTGTATAAGCAAAGTGAAGATGATTTTGTGGATGTATATGCACAACCGTTGTAGAGCTAGCTGTTTTCTTTAGATTCTCTATTATATCTACTCGTAACTCTGTTACAAACATTTCCTGGGTTGTGCGAAAGATCCTTTCTCTAACATCCCTTTTCTTTGTTATATTTTTGAAAAGGATAACTGGAAATTGGCCTTTATGCAATTGTTGTTCCATTGACGAAAACAAATTTGAATAGGTATCAAACAATTGCAGCTGCAACATGGAACAATGCAATATTTGTGTAACTTACCTGATATACATGTAGATGCGAAAGTAAAGGACAAAACTGGATATTGAATGAGATACCATTGCCTTGTCATTGTCCGACTCTCCATCCTTTATATGAAGAATGTGTTGCAAGCCAAGTTTTCTCACCAGTGTGACAACTACGCCAATGGTTCCGATTGGGTAAATATCAATGCTCTGTGCAAGCTTGCTAATAGTCGCGTCTGGGATGAAACGATGTTCTGAACAAACAACGATAATTTTTTCCACAATACTCGTTTCATTGAGTGAAATAATACGATCACAATCACCACGGTCATATAGTGTTTTGGGCAATATATTAAAATTTGTAATGGATATCCCATTACCCGACAATATATTTTCTGCATGTTTCTGTACAATTTGTGTAGGAATAGTTAGTGTCACTGTCATCATGGCCTCCTTGTCTGTCATGTCAGCACACGTAATAGATCTAGTTTTGTTTGCCTTGTCCAAGTAGGTGCTATAGACGATCGTTATGTCTCCGACGAACACTTGTCCAGTTTGACGACTGTTCAAGCCCTCTATTGATAGTACTTTGGGTGTTACAACTCTAGACCCGGTGACAATTTTTTAACAAGAAAACTAAACTGAATGGTAGTGTGCATTTTTTTTTTTGTATTCTTCTTTCATCGTCATAAATTTACATGTACACACATAGCTTCGATGAACTATGGAGCTAGAGTTTTGCAACCACACCTCTTAGTCTGTGGAACCTGCATTATGTTTGGTGTCTCGCTTGTACTTGTTGATACTTCTTGTGAACTGCAAACCATGTATTGAAGATGACATCAACATATTCACCATGCCATAGATGAATAAATAGCCGAGGATATTTGTTTAGTAAACATACTAAGAGAAAATTGTATGCATATTTACCTTTGGCCTTGTCAGTCTGTTGATGTCTGGGATGACTGACTACTCATGGCCATGTCACTTGTCCAACTTTTTCTGATGCAAGCATGTGCAGATGAACATCAGGACTAAACAAGCATATGCATTGTATATTGTCCATCAGAGGGACTAAACAAGCGTAAAATTGTATGCATCTGATTTTTTTGACTGGAAAAATGTGTAACAGTAAACAGGGCATGAGGGCGGGGCACCACGACCAATCTATATATCGCGGACCCCCAGAAGCCAGGGAAGAAATCTTGAACCCGCCAGCCCAGCACCCGCAATCAACAAAGTGGGTAAGTATGGAATAAGGTAGAAGCGTGACCATAGATGTGAAATCATTAGTCCGCCAACCGACACACCAAGGCATTTTCGGAAAGACCACTAAGCAGATCAATTAGAAAAATAAAGGGATAATAGAAAATGGAAAAAGTAGAAATAGGGAGGGTAGAAAGGCCATTGCTACCAAGCCATCATTTTCTAGTCTAACATTATATGCCCCCATCCGGTTTGTATATTTAATTTACCAACACAATTGGTATAACTTTTCGAATATTGTACCACAAAACCCTCTATTATTGCATAGAATAATTCATCTTCCTGTCCAACCAACCTGTTTCTTCCAAGGTAGCAACATCGAATATGCAATGGACATGAAGGCAAGTTAGTATGAACACAGACATGTAAAAGAAAGAGAAACAGATCTATTTATTCCAATGTAACAACAAACATAATACGATTCACATGAGAATACGCAGAAATATATTATATTTGAAGGAAGAAAAGAACAAAAAAAGAAGAAGGTGCAAAGCAGTAGAACAAGCACAACAAATATACAAACAGTAAATGAAAAATGAACACTGGAATATGAAATAAGAGTACATGTATCCACTTCTGTAATTCCTCGTCTACATTCCCGCCAAAGAGTCCATCGTCCTCTCCAACCATTCTATTTTTTAAAATGTAGCAATGCAGTGAAAATACAATGGACATGAAGTAGGTTAGTATGCAGGAAGACATCTAATGAAGATAAGTTATTATGTAGGAAGGTACACAACATGTATGTACAATAAACTAGGTGAACACATATATAGACAATACATGAAATTCAAAACAACAGAATATGAAATAACAGTACAAGCATGCACCTTTCTATCTCCTCTTCAACCGATGCAGTCAAGACTTCATCGTTTTCTCCAGCTATTCTGTTTGTTTGAATGTGGGGATGCACACAATACAATGAACATGAATGGAAGCTGGTATGCACCGAAGAAAAAGTAATATGTACATATAGGAAAAGAGAATCAACGAATAGTCTAAAAGATAGGCAAAAACATGAACCTTTGCGCTTCTCTATCCATAGCTATAAATATGTAATTTTTTTCCCTACCCAAAATATATTACAAGGCACAAAATATTACGAAATTGCATGGTCTTAGCTAAAAGATTTATGGTTTTCCGTGGAAAAGTATCCAGATATGCTTCCATCGATGGAAATACATGTTCTTTATCCTCTACACAGACTGTTGTGCCCATGATACAGGATTTTGATTTTCCATGGCAAACTTCCCAGATATGCTTCCAAACATGGAAATATAATTTTGCAAAATGTTTGTTGTACATATCATATTTCAAGCACAAGACAAATTGTATCGTGGGCACACCAGTCTGTGTAGAGGAAAAAGAACATGTATTGTCATATGGGCACATTTCACCATACATTGTTTATAAATGCAGCCCACATATGTTTTATTTTAACAAAAAAACAACGGATATTGCAATTTCAAATATACTTCTTGAACTATTTTTCATGCAACTATTTTCTTTCATGTCAACACTGAAGCACCAACAAAATCTCACAGCAGAACAAATATCGACCTCGCCAGACAGGGAAAATAACATGACTGCATGTCGACTCGTGGGTGCAGGGGTTGAACACCGTAAAGCGCCCAAAAAACAAAAACAACTCCAACTACCAACGCAGGACCCCAACCCTGCAAAGCCGAATCAAACAAATGAAAACAAGCACCAAACCAGTGAGAAAGCACGAGTAGGCCCAACTGCATCCCCAGGGCCCCAAAGCGTAAACCTGAGCCAAACAAACACAACCAGCAACCGACGAACCAACGAACAAGCAACAACCACCGAACTAGTAAACAACATATGTATCTCCAATGATCACGAAACTCCAGTCGGAGCATAGAAGGAACCAAAAACATACGATGAGCATGCTAGTAGAAATAAGAAAACATTCTTGCTTGCAAACTGCAAACACTGAACAACAAACAAGGAATAGAAAATGAAACTATGGCATGGAAACTTACTCTGAAACAATGAAAGGCAGAAGCACAGGTCGAATTTTGAACTAAACAAGAACAACGAGCAGCAACTGATGAACCAACAAAGAAGAAGCACTCACCAAACCAGTAAACAATGTATGTAGCTTCAACGATGACGAAATTTCTTTGCAAGGCTAGAAGAAGGATGAAAGATACAATGCCTATTCAACTGGCGGTGGTCAACAATATTGTGCAAAATCACTACAACATTGTATGGAAAATTTCGAGGAAAAATGTACTCCGAGAAGCATATTTAGATAAACATTTAAGGTTGTCAGGTTGTCTAAGGACCTCGTGGTATGAAAACATTTAAGTTGTCAGGCCTGTTGGAGGACCTTGCGTCATGTAAACATTTAAGCTATCATGCCTATTCAAGCACCTCAAAAAAAGTGTCAATACATTTCAATACAAATACATGCGGCAAGGACGTTATAAACTTTGGAATTATTGATCACTATAAGGCTTGGATATCTAAACATTTCAATATGATTAGTACAAATAAAAAAAGCACCGTATATGATCTAAGACAATGCTAACAGAAAAATGCCAAGACAAACATTCAAACTAATGCTAGCATTAATCCACCTTCAAGCAATGCATAAGAAAAATATATGATTCAAAAAGACTGTACTTGATGAAAAAGTTTGGATATGCTAACATATAAAACATTGGGAATAGAAAACCCGGCAATAAGACCTCCAATATGTTATCCAATCAAATCACTACATATATGGTACTTTTTATTATACAAAATTCAATGTTTTTAGTTCCCTAGCTCCAACAATAGATATTTTGTAAATATTTGTGGTCAAAGGACAAACTAATGTAAGGTCAACGAATTATCGACCTCTATAGTCCCTCTATGCCTACGACTAATAAGGGATTAACCCTTTACAAACTATTTGTGCCCAACAAAATTTCAAAGAATAAGAGATGATATAATCTCTTTTACAATTTGTCTCGTATGTTCTCTCAAGCACTAATTCTCTCTCATCTTTCAATAATTTAAAAAAATATATCATAATATTGACTAATTTAAAAATTGTACACTTTTAACTATTCCAACAAACATCTTTACTTTCTTCATAATATATATTCGAGCACTTCAAGGAACACATACATACCAATTTAGAATTGGAGCAAATTCATGCTACCCTCTTTCTTGCTCGTTCAGATGTGTGGAAACAAAACTCATTCCAAGAAACCAGTCGCATGCCATAATTCATTCACACTCATGCCTTTTCCTTAAAGCAGTCGCACACCACTAGTCCATGCTTCAACGCTTCAATCACACACCTCTTGGTAGTCGCACGATTCTTGGCAGTCTTCTCACCAATCACACCTTCCTTAAACCAGTCACATGCTCCAATCCATGCCAAACACTCCTCTTCCCGTGCAGGTTTGATCCGTCCACACCTCTTGCTCCTCTCTTCTCCACGCCAGACGCTCATCTCTTGCAAACTCCATGACCAAATGTTCTTCTCCAACGCAAGTATTGCCAGTATTCTCAATATTCTCACCACTCTATTGAGCAATTCACTCCAAGGAGGTTAAGTCTACCGAGGTACACATACCCGAAATTGTGATCTCTTAAGAAGAAATACATTTTCTTAGACCCATTGTTGTATCAATATATATATTTAAAACATTAATAGAATGATAAAGTATTATATTAACCCATTTATATCAATATGTCATCTTATACATGTAGTGTTATATCAATGTATAATAATATAGTAAATATTAAATCAAATTAACAAGTGTAAAAGTACATTGATATAATTGATATTATAAAAAAATATATATTAAAATGGAAAAAATATTTTTATTTACATTTACAACCCAATTATATAGCCTTAACATGAAAAATTATAAAAAGGAAATTACATTTATAATTTTGTTTTCATTTATTTCAAGGATGTCTTACTTTCAAGGTTGGTAAAGTGCACATGCCCAAAGGGGTTGGATCCAATGGTGGAAAGCAAGGAGTTTTTCACTGTTGGGCAAGGTTCAATTCTCGTGAGGGCCTAACTTGAAGTCACGGGGCACCTTGAGGTAGTGGTCAAATGCGTGGTTGCACCCAGAGATATTATTTTAAATGATATCGTGACTCGTGCACACATAAGTAGATCAAATATCACCCCCATATCCTTCAATTTTGACGTCCAAAGGGGTCGAATTCAATGGTGGAAAGCAATGAGTTTTTTACCATTGGGCAAGGTTCAATTCTCGTGAGGGATTTACCTGGATCCATGGGGGCACGTTGAGGTAGTGGTCGAAAGTGTGGTTGCACCCAGAGATACTATATTAAATAGTATCATGACCCATGCACACATAAGTGGATCAAAGCCCATCCCCATGTCCTTCAAATTTTTAGTCCCTATGGTGTAGAGAAGTCGGTAAGGGAGTGCACTGTTAAGGCACTCTGTAAGTGAAGTCATCGGTTCAAAACCTCTAGGGACACCTCAAATCCATCCATGTTAAGGGTTGGTGTGATCCAGGCCAGGTGTGATTCTCGGGTGATTTTGACGACTTAGATGCACCTGGGTCGTGGCATCTCAGCCACAAGCCAATCCCACAAGTCAAGGATATTTAGCTAACAATAAAAAAAGGTTGGTAAAGTGCACATGAACTAGGATTGGTAGAAGATTTAAATTAGCATTGGGATACATTCATGTTTGAGTTGAGAAAAGCCCATTTAAGGCTCAAATATGGATTTGATGATTTGATTTGGGCAAAGATTAAGGTTTGTGGTTTTTACACAACCAAATTGGGCTAATGTGCAATCAAGGGGTTAGAAAACTAGGAGGTCAAGTGGTGGTGGTCGAAAATATAGAAGAACAAAGATACTTTGAAGAGAAATTTGTTAATGTGGTTAGCCCTCCACAATAAGGTACTCACGTGGAAAATGTTGCAGAAAAGGAATAAGGTTGAGCCTGGTATATGTCTTCTCTGTCGAAAGGGAGTTGAAACATATTTACATATGTTTTTAGAGTGTCCTTTAGCACAACAAATGTTGAAGGATATGGAGCAATTGCTAGGATTTTCTAACCTTTGGAATGAGGCAGTTCTAGAGGATTGTTTGAAGATCTAGTATGACAAGGGTGAGTTGAGACCTTCTTGGTCAATCCCCTTTTTGGTCTTGTGGGGCATTGGATTGCTAGAAATGTCATTTTTTTTTATGACAAGTCAATTCCATTTTTCCAAAATACTGCGCAAGTATGTGCTATATTTCAAATTTGTAAACCTACTCGAAAACATGTAACTGACAGATAGGTGGGTGAAGTTCTAGTGGATATGTATTTTGTTTGGGGGTATTTTGATGGGGCATGTCAGGGACCAAAGTCTATATGTAGCCCTAGAGGTATTCTATGCCTCTCAGACTCTCACTATTTTCATCTTAAACTAACTTGGGCAAGGGAACCAATAACTTTGGTGAGAATGTGGCTCTTAAATTTCTATTGAATATAGTGTTGAATAAAGGACAATTTCAACTTCAAGTTTTTGGAGACTCCTTGGTGGTGATAAACTGGATGAATAATTAGATCCAACTTCATAATATTTCTTTTCTTCCCCTGACTAACTTGCAATTGAAGGATGTTTCCAGTCACTTTTAGGTAATCACATACACTCATGTGTATAGAGAATAGAATAAAACTATTGATTCCTTGTCAAAGGTAGGCCCTACAACTTCCTATGGGGAGATTTCTACTTGAGGAGTCTCTTAATGGACACATCTCAAAATCTAGGCAAGACACTTTGCTTAGTTATGGGATTATATTGGATTAGTTTATGCCCATGTAATTTTGAAATCTTACTAGGTCTATAATGTCAATTTTTGAACTTTTAATTTGTTATCTTTCAGTTGAACGCAATAAGTTCCTGATACTTAAGGGATTGTGTCTCCAATTTTTTTTATCAGTCTAGATCTTGAAAGATATAAAATAATTTTTGGCTCCATTTATGTATTGTGCTATGAGTACCTAAACAAGGTGTTTTTTTGTTCTCATTGAAAAAGAAAATGTGTTTTTTCTTTAAAAAAGAAATCCTTAATATAAGTGTAAATGGAAAAAATTATGTAAACTTTAATTCTTCATATCATAAATGCTTTACATCACTTATTATCACATATTACAATGTAACATCTACAACATTTTCACAATTTTTTACCACACAAATTGGAATTAACAACATTCAAATTGACTTATTATCACATATTACAATGTAACATCTACAACATTTTCACAATTGTTTATGGAGTTGGCTAGCTGTTCTAAGAAATGACTTTTTTCGTCGAAATTCGACGATATAAATTTACACGAATCACTATGTTTTGTTGTTCAGAATCCATTTCTGAATGCAGAAATGGATTCAACATGCTGAAAAACTCCCAGGGCAGTCAGATTTTATAGAAATAATCACTTACATCTACAAATCCAACAATTTCTCTCCGAATTTCAGGCAAATATCCCCGGAAAAAATCTTCATTTCGTAGAATCTTTAGCCTATGACATTTTTTACCACACAAATTGGAATTAACAACATTCAAATTGAAACATTTTCGAAAGTAATTTCTTAACCAAAAATCAAAGCATTATATGTAAGACTCATAACAAAACATTTCCTAGAAAATTGGGTTAAGGTGGAGGTGTAATTCTGCAATAGGTAAGTGACTACGAAATTAATGGAAAGGTATCACAATATTAGTTCATTTATTCAAAACATTTTAAGAGCATTGTGTTAACCAAATACATAACTATATGCAAATATGACAAAGATTCATGAATTTTGAAACGACGTCAATTGTATTATATATCATCCATCTTACTAACAGGTGCAAGTTACAATAATCCTTTTGACAAAACCTTATGCTTCATAACATCTAAGTATCTACAATTATATATAGAGAGAAATGCATTATGTTTTATAAACTTACTTATAGTGACATGTTTAACATTGTGGTTGGTTATATGATGTTATCATTTATTATGTCCCTGCCATAGTAGGGACATTATGTTTTGGGTGATTTCAATTATTACACTGCACGGTTTCCAAGACATTACAGGCTGGTTTAAGCTAAAGTTTCATTGCTTGACATTGGCATTGGGTACGTGAGCTAGGGGGTGCAACAGGATGTCGTCACCCCATTAATGCATCAGAACATATGGAAAAGTTGTGTGTTAATGTTATGGGTTCGTCAGAACAACTGGCAGAGGGTTCCTCAAGAAGGTGGAGTAGTGGCAGAGGGGTTCCTCATGCAGGTGGAGTATGTCGGAGGCCTATTTTTTCCTTGTATTTTCGGTCGAAGAGAACGTTGAGATTGGTGATCAATATTCCTCTACCAAGTAGACAACATCATAGAGAAAATCTTGAACTTTGTCCAACCTATTCACAATTGAATTGGAACTGGTCTTTCCTCTAGCGTTGTTCAAGAGGGATTTTGAACACATATTGATAAAAAAACACATGCATTTGGAGCATGTTGACCAACTCAACAATGAAACAATGCATGTTAGGCCATTGCAAATTCCTGTCAAGGGATTTAAAGCAGTGAGGAATGTTAAACAAGAGATACAAAAAACATGGAATCTTTGTAACCAAAAGTAAAAAGAACTATGTGAAAACAATGAAGTCAATTAAAGAATACTTGGAATCAATTGAGGACACACCAACTCATGCATGTGTTAGTTGTGAACGCATGCAATTTTCAAAAGATATGTATGCTATCGACAATAGCATATTATCATATTTTGCAATATTGACATTTGGTAATGAAACTAAGAACATAGGAATCAATGGCGAAATTTGCAAGCAATGCAAAAATGCCATTTGTAATGCCCACAAAATTAGGAAGCACAAACATAATCATCACTACCTTATTTTAATACTACTATGTATGGCCATACTCTTCCACTAACCACATTGCCCATATCTATTTCTCTACCTCCAATGCATAGTAGAGCAACGAAATGAAAGAGGTTCAATTACAAGATTGTGATTGTTATTGATTTTGTCACTATCATCCTATAAATTGGGATTAGGTATAATATTGATGTTAAAAAATACATGAACACACATTTGCAAATATAAAACACATATCCATGATTACATTGTATCTATAAAACTCACAATATGCCCAAATTAATGTAACTTCACATCATAAGAGTGTTTATCATAATAATTTAAATAATCTGATATTTAACTCATTTATTACCGAAACTTTTCATTTTCCAACAATACAATTTTTCAATAATATAGTCTCTCAAATGTAAAAGTTATAAATTATTACAGTTTTTTGGTATTTTTCTTATGTCCCACGGGAATGTCTATGGGAATTTCTTTATTTTATAATAGCTTCTGACCTTTGAATATTATAATTCACATACAACTCATTGCTAAGAAAAAATATTGAATCACAACCATGATAGCATATAATTATGCAAGTGTAGACATGAAATGTTCTTGATCATGTTGACACTTGATAAAAATACAAGTTGTTTTCTTGCTTGTTCCCCTTGAGTTATTAAGGAATCCTACAATGCTCTCATGCATGCATCAACAACTATCTATATATACATGACCTCTTATCTCCTCTAATGAATTCATAGAATATATGGAATACTTGTATAATACTAGCTAGAGGTAATCCTTTTGAATACTTGTATGATACTAGCTAGAGGTAATCCTTTTGAAGATATTGGTACCCATAAAAAATGAATTGTGTAAAATTTGTTGGAAAAGGTACATGTAACAATGTTATATTTTTGGCATAGGGGTAGACCCAGGGTTCAACACTACAACAACGCACTAACAAAACCCTAACTACCGACCCTTTCAACAACACCTGCAAAGCAGATGAAGTCTCACCCGAGGTAGAGGCGGGGGTGGTTGCAGGACTCAAGTGCCTGCAACCTTAGCTGGGAGACAGATCTGTGATTCTAATACTTAATAGAGCACTTAACACCGATAGTTCATCAATATTTGACCACTATATACTCCGCAGATAAAACAGAGCATCGCAACATTCATTCAGATCTAACGTATCTAAGCACTTAGCATAAAGAGATAGATTAGATCTAGCAGATTTAAGCACTAAGAAAGTTTACATAGGTCATCCATATACATTGTTAGCACAAAGCATAAACATAACTATCCATCTATATCAAAGCACTTAGCAAATAAAGACATAAACACATCCACACATGGCACAAAACATAGCAACACATCATGTACATGGTTCACCCCCACCCTGGAGCTACGTCCACCAACTCTTCTTATTTATTATCTTCATTCAAGCTATTACAAGCACATAGCATCAAAATACTACTCCGCAGAAGATAGGAGATTTGCGCACACTCCGCCAGATCCTCCTTCTTCGAGTTAGGGTACATCACCAAGCCTTCTTATAATTACTTGCACGTAGCTCTACAAGTCTCACACAGTATGCACAAAGAATCTACAATCCACACTTAGCACTTAGCCCAACATCATATAGATATCTACATACATGCCTATGCCTCTCCTTACATTGCCTAGACATCTATTTATACTTTACAAAATAAGCCTAAACATGGGTAAACCCATGGATCGACATCCCCATACCTGTTACATAATCCCAAATCCCAAAAAGGACCCAAAAAGGGGTCAAGATCCCACGATCTCTGCTTCATCTTGCGCTATGCCTTCGACAGGCTGTCGAAGTCCCAAAATAGGTCAAACTTGACCAAGGATCTCCCAAAACTTGGTCAAGGGCCAACAGGCCTCCAACACTCACCTGTGACTCGTCCCGAGCCACTTTGGTCTAGGTAGTTCTACTTCAAAAGCCTCGATCGTGGCTTGAGCTGCTTCGACTTGTTGTTGTGCCACATCCTTCTGTTCAGTGAACTCTTGGATGAATACGTCGTTGATAGGTCCCTCTAGGCGTTGTTCAGCTGCAATGACAACCTGCTCCAGTTCTTCTCCTCGGCCTCCGATCTCTGTGAACAGTTGGTAAGCCTTATCTTGTACAAGTTGGAGCCTCTGAGTTACTTCCATAACTCTGCTCTAAATAGTGTGGATCTGCTATTGGGAGGTGCGTTGCTCTTGGGATCGCTTCATTCTTTCCACAATTGACAGGGGCTTCAGTTGCGCCTGTATTGTCTTTGCTTGCTACTTCAGTTCCTGGAGCTGGGACTCCAGTGCTTGCAATTCTGGGTTCTCAATGAGTTGCTCATATGTTTGGGCACTGTGATTACTCAGCTGCTTGCATTCCATGTCAAGGGCCTTTATCCTTTCAACTGCACTCTGGGTGGTTGCTTCTCTTTTATTACTTACATCCTGCAGAGTCTCAGGCATTGTGCGAAGCTCTAAGTCTACTATGCATTGTTGTAGCTGCTAGATAGCTTCTGCGAGCTACTCTACTTTCTACGTGACTCGGTCCTCTGCCTTTATTTCTAAGACTATCACAGAGTGAAGTGCTCTGTTGACCGCTTCTTTCACTTCGAGTTGCTCCGCGAGCAACTATTCTTTTCCTTGTTGCATCTGTGCTTTTTCTTCATCGAACTTTTCTTGGAGAGCAACCTTTTCTTGTTCTGCAGCGTTGCATTGTTCTACGAGTATGCCTTGCACTTGCTTCAAGGGCTTGGTGGCTTGCTATGTTTCTTCTTGTGCTCATCGAAGGCGAGCTTTGACTGTATCAGCTAGTCGGTGGAGTTGGGATGGCTCATCTCCCAACTCTGGTTCTCCCGATGGTAGGGGCGCAGTGGACACTGCACGGTTGGACTGAAGGGCCTGTTGTACCCCTCGAAGTTCAACTTAGATTCTATCATAAATTTCTTCCTGCTTGGATTCTTGTTTCTCTGCTATTTCCAATGAAGCGTCATTCAAGGCTGCTATGATGAAGTCAGTCATCGGAGGTGAGGACAGTCTGCATCTTGATCATGGTGGCTTTTGATTTCTTCTGGGAAATAGGTTTTAGGAGGGAAACCTTCCTCTTATTCAAGGGGTCAAGCTCATCTCTGGGTGGTGTTACTTCGCATGGCTTCTGTTCAGATTCTACTTAGTCATCACCCCCTCGGTTAGGTGACACTGAAGTAGTCTTTCTTGAGGTGTTGGCGTTGTTCTGTCATCCTAACGAAGCTCCAATTTTGCAAATTTTCCCTCTGCGAAGTTCCCTCTGGAACCTTCTGTAATTTTTTTATCTTAGCTCTCTTCTCACTTAGCTTTCTAGCCTTATTTCCAGTGAGCTTCGTCTCGATATTCCTTTTTTCATTTTCATTCTTATCTGCATTTAGCATAGTTACTTTGCGTTGTTGATATTCTTTCATAAGATTTGAGGGTGATACTTCTTCTTTATCTGGAATAGGTACTTCAATCTCCTGTGGGTCTTCTAGTGTTCTTGCAACTTTGACATCCGGGTCTCTGGTGCTAGATAGATTCGATTTGTTCTTTTGTTCTTCAATCAAGTGTGCGATCCTTCTAGTCATGAAATCTTTTAACTCTTGCTTCTTTTGCTCTAAAAAATCTTTTTCTTCCTTCCTTCTGGCCTAATCTTTTTCAATCTAAGGTTTTCCTAGTAACATGGTAAATGGGGCGTTGTTCTCAATAAAATTAACAATCTCGAAATCCTCCTCTGTCGAAGTCCCATTGACATTCATAGGTATTTGGGTGAGCTTTCCACATAGGTGTATCAACTTTCCTTCGAATAATCATATTCCTCCTAATGAAGGAATCATAGCAAGCCTTCCTATAGCTTCCCAAGTTATTTTTGTCATGATATTCACCTGTGTTTCCTCATCTAGAATACAGTCAATGTCGAAGTCTCCTATTCTTTCTTCTAGTAACATCCCCATCATTACGACAACAAGCAAAACAATTTTTTTTTTATTTTTTTTAGGGATTTAAGAGGCAAGAAGGCGACGACAACAACAATTTAATCACACCACTGATGACGAATTCTAGCACACAGTCCAGGAAACATGTTACTATGACACCACACACCGGCTCAAGACAACTGGAAAAACATGCGCAATAACAAGGAGGTCGACTACCCTTCCGACGCAAACACGACCACGCCTACAAGATAAGGGACAACATCCCCATCCTGACATCACAACCTAGACGAACAAAGACTAGAACCTCAAGGCATGCAGACCTAACGCTTGAAGGCGTTCGGCCCTTGCGCAAAGAGAAACTTGCACGCTCGTCAACACTCACACAAAACACCTACTCCGACCGAGATCTTGTTCGCCGCTATCCCCCAGGGTGTGCCATGATCCCCTCATCATGAATCATGTTGTTACCAGGTGATAGATGCGTCAATAACCTTAGCGCAACACATCCTATCTAGACCAAGGAATCTAGATAATATGACGTGCTAGAAACTGAATACTGAGAAGAAAACCACACCCATACCCCAACAACTAATCAACGAAACGTCAAAGGACGAAGACATGTGATGTCACAAGCCAATACACGGCATCGTCCTCACCCAACCAATCACCCAATCTAATCTAATCAATGATTACAATCGCTTTTAACATGAGTTGCCATTCTAGATGGGGCACATCTAAGTTACAACTAGTCATTAACTTAAATAACAACATTAACAATCTTAAGGTAGAAAGATATCATTATAACACTTATGAACAATTAAATCTCAACATGTAGTCTAGTTATATTGACCGAACTAACAATACTAGTTGTGTAATAATATTTGAAGGAAACTACTAACTATTAGCAGGGCTGGAGCAATTTAGTGAGGAATTTAACATTGCGGTTACTTAACAATTAATATAGAAATAACAAGGAAATTACATGACCATTTACACGACAATTAAAAGTTCATTAACACAGTATTTTACATGAATTTTTTCTTAACAAGTAATATAGAAATAACAAGGCATTTAAGGTGTTAGTTAACATTTAACTCACTGTGGCATTTAATCCAAAGAATGAATATGTTGGCCATTTACATTGTTGTAGCAATTGTTCTGGCAATTAAGATGACCATTACATAACAATGAATCTGGCAATAGTAAGGCATTTAACTAACTATTATCCATTTAATTCGCTATCGAAAAATTAGCAAAAACGCAGTGCCCATAGGGTGGCCAATCATGCCCAGTCAACAACAACTCAACAATTAAAGGAAAATGAATCCAATCAACATCAATGCAGTCCATCACTCAAGGGAAAACGTAGTCACAGTTTGAAGGAGAAACCGTTTTCATTACTGCAAGTCAATTATGAATTGAATAGCGAAAAAAAGGGTGGGGGAATTTAACATGCACAAAGTAAATTTTTATTTACCAAAACCGTGGTCATTCCGGCAAGTGAATTTATGATTTAAAAGGCTAAATTCGTGGGCAAATTCAACATGCACACAATCAATTTTTATTTACCAAAACCATGGTCATTTCGGCAAGTGAATTTATGATTTAAAAGGCTAAATTCATGGGTGAATTCAACAACAACACAGTCAACGTTTTCAAGCAAAAATCGTGGGAGTTAACAACCACTTAGCAAACGGTTGGGAGCAACAAATCGTGGGTGTTAAGTCTGGTGAAAACCTGTGTAATTAAATATCCATGACAGTCAAATAGTGGGAATAAAAATTCTGAGTATTAAATTCATGGTGATGAACTGTGGCAACAGTAGGGACGCAGAGTTATAATTCAAAGAAAAACACAAAACGCAAGGAATTATAATCGTGGTAACAACAAGGAGTTATAAAATCATTTTCATTCGCTTTGTATACCAATACAAAATGCAGACATGAATCAATTCATTTTTCCATTGCCAGAATACCCATACAAAATGTAGACATGAATCAATTCGTTTTTCCATTGCCAGAATACCAATACAAAATACAGACATGAATCAATTCATTTTTCCATTGCCAGAATACCAATACAAAATGCAGACATGAATAAATCCGTGTTTCCATTGCCAAAATACCAATACAAAATGCAGACATGAATCAATTCGTTTTTCCATTTCCAGAATACGAATACAAAATGTAGACATGAATCAATCCATGTTTCCATTGCCATAATACCAATACAAAATGCAGACATGAGTCAATTCGTTTTTCCATTGCCAAAATAACAATACAAAATACAGACATGAATCAATTCATTTTTCCATTGCCATAATACCAATACAAAATGCAGACATGAATCAATTCGTTTTTCCATTGCCAGAATACCAATACAAAATGTAGACAATGGTAAGAGAACCGAAAGGATCCAATCCACCAAGGACAACAATGGAGGTAGACGGTTGATAGGTTCGTCCTTTTCTCATCATCCTCGCACAAAAAGGCAGGGCGTTGAGATCCATAGGTCTATTAATGTCGAAGTGACGACCATAGATTAGGCTCTTGGCCGACTTCCTGGGCAAGGACTAATGATCTAGGGATGATAGGAAAAACCACCACAATAGTCGCAATCAAACACCACAAGGAGGTCAAGACATGTGGGGAAATGAAGGCCATGGGAGTTAATCAATCATCGAGCTAGGATATGAAATAAATTCATTCATCAATCTAGACAATCAGTTTACTTACTCCATTAAACATGCAGATCCAAGCATAAATCCTACAACAATCTACCATACAAAAATGAAGAGAGTGTATCGTTGCCTGATCGCCCGCTCTGAGTGACTCCTTGCACGCTCCGTGCAACTCCCACTTGCCGACCGACGAGACTTCACTGGTACCTCCCAGCCAATGCTAGGGGTACTCTTCTTCCCCCTTAGCCCCCCGAGCCACAAAGGGGCCACACACACTATCCAGAGATTCAACTAGCTCCCAGCTCGCCTCGCAAGGCCGAGCTACCACTCCTCACTAAGATGGGTATCCCAACTCCCACAAGCTAAGTCAGTTAAGTAGATATTTCTGCAGCGTAACGTTATGCAAACAAAAGAGATCCTTCATCCTTCTCCTCCCTCCATTATATAGAGTTTCCAAGTCCTTTACCTTCCCAAAATCCCATTTAATTTAATGTTTAATAAATTAAATCCTAAAAATCCTCCCCATACAAGTGTCACCCATCCCCTTCATTCCTCCATAAATTAATTTCTTTAATTAATTAATTACCCCTATTTCCCTCACCCACCTAGAGTCACTCCTAGGTGTCTCCTATTTCCCTTACAGGTTTTAATGAATTCCCCCATTATTAATTTGCTAGTTCAGTTTAAAATTAGAAAGCTCTTAAATGCTAGATACCATACTAAGTTTGACTTTCTGCTTTTTCCCTTGTSTTTCCCTTTTCTTTTTATGTTTCCCTCTTTTCCTACTTTCCTAAATATTTTAGATTTCCCTCTTTCCCCTTTTCATTTAGAACTCAAATTGGCAGGTGTAGAAATTAACCCCTTTTTTTTTCTTTTTTTCTTTATAATTAATAAATTTTAAATTATCATAAAATAATAAAACAATTATTTCCCTTTTTAAATTTTATCCTAACAGATTTTTATGAATCATTTAAATTCTTACCCCCTTCTTGTTACAAGATTTAACGAAGATTATAATTATTATTTATGTTGTTTTTATTTTTATTTTGTATATATATATACAAAATAAAAATAAAAACAACATAAATAATAATTATAATCTTCGTATAATAATAATATATATATATATATAAATTTTTTTACCACTAGCATAATTTAGACCTAGACTTTAAATTTTCGTGCTAGGCGACATTTTATTAGGGAAACTGTTTTAAAAATTCTTATCACGTTATTTGTCCTAAGGTCGTCTAGGTTCATTCATTTATCATTAACAACGCGACATGCCCTTCAGGACGCACTAGGTGCTCCAAGGGTGCCACTCGCCTCATCTGTTCCCTTGTGTGACGTGCCCTTCAGGATGCACCACGTGCTCCAAGGGTGCCACTCGCTTCTTTCCATTTTTCTTGTGCGGCGTTCCCTTCAGGACGCACCACGTGCTCCAAGGGTGTCACTCGTCTCTTGACTGACTTGGTAGACATACAAAACCCCTGGAGTCAATACTCCGCTAGGTGAACTTGTGGGAGACTAAGGGCCTCTAAGGAATAAGGCCCCCACCTTATTGAACCCCTTAGAATCATCGTGAGTGACTATCACAGTCTGCCCTCACGACATTGTGGGTCCTATCGAACTAGGTAACCGTTAACCTACAGTTCGATCCATTGTGGGAGTGCTAGTAGGATGTGGAAGGATTGTTGTCCACACCTCTCCCTCAACCTCTCTGGTGGTCGTGCATGACCCCTCTATTCCACATGTGAGTCTGGTCGGCAAGCTATTGTCAGCCTGCATCATCAATGAATCATGTCAGAAATATATCCATAATCATATCATTTAATCAGATGCACTAATATCACAATAAAACAATCAAACCCCAATGGTACACTCCCCGACTCGATCTGGAGTCCAAGGGGTTCCATCGATGCCTCTGCATCCTTGAGGTCCAAAATCCTGCACACTTAGTAAAATCGAGTCAATAACACCCGTTTATGTCAATGTAGTAAAACAACATGTCACCAACCCATAACGCCTAATAATCAAAATCAATGTTTTAATAGTATAAAATCTGGATCACTTGCGAGCAAGTGTCCTCAAAGAATAAGTTCGCTCAGTGTGTAAGAGTGGGATGTTACATACACCCCCTCTTGGTCTAAACTTCATCCTGAAGTTTCACAGTATAAATGCTGAAATAAAGTGTATCACAATATCATAAGTATATCTATCAAACAAAAATGGAAACTGATGGCGCATATCATATGTATTCTCTCAGGTCGTCGAGTGAAGACTATAGTTGTCCCACTGGACCTTGACCTACTCTACCATTTGACATCATAGCTGTCGAATGCGATGATCCAAGACGCAGATCGACTCAGCCGTGAGTGCCCCCTCGTCCGACACCTGCAAATAACTCATGTCAATAACATGTGTAGGATCACTAATATAATGTCTCAAAATAGATACATGAAAAATATCGTGCATACGCCTCAAGGAATCAGGCAAGGCTAGTTGATAGGCCACGAGCCCCTTTCTCTCCACAATCTCGAAAGTTCCCACGAACCTAGTAGAGAGTTTAGCTCCCTTTCCAAACTTGATCAAACTCTTATGCGGTCTAACCCGCAAAAAGTCTCAATCACCAACCTCGTAACTACGGTTGACACGGTGCACATCGACATAACTCTTATGTCAATCCTATGCTTCTTTAATCCTTTGTATTATTGTTTTCATTTGCTCTTCCATTTCTTGTATCACTTTTGGTCCCACCCGGACCCTATCCTCAAGCCGATCCCAACTCAAGGGCATCCGACACAGTCGCCCGTAAATAAACTCGAAAGGTGCCATCTTAATGGTGCCTTGGTAAGTGTTGTTATAAGCGAATTCCACCAGTAACAAGAATTCTTCCCAATGCTTTTGTTGTTCCATCACGTACATGTGCAATATGTCCTCCAAGGTTTGGTTCGCTCATTCGGTCTGCCTGTCAGTCTCCGGGTGGTACGCAGTACTGAAGTTAAGTTGGGTTCCCAAGGCCTCTTGGAAACTCGTCCAAAATCGTCCAGTAAACACCGATACTCGATCATATATAATCCTCTTAGGCATGCCATGCAGCCTCACAATCTCACTAATGAAAACTCTAGCTATGTCAGGTGCTTGATACATCGTACGCACAAGAATAAAGTGAGCACTCTTTGTTAGAGTGTCTACTACTACGAAAATCGAGTCGTGTCTCCTTGTCGTCAATGGCAATCCAACAATAAAATCCATCGAAATAACCTCCCATTTCAATTCCGGAATAGCGTGTGGCTGTAGTAATCCTGTCGGATGTCTATGTTCAGCCTTCACTTGCTGACATTCTAGACATCAGGCCACATAGTTGACTATATCTGCCTTCATTCCCTTCCAAAAGAATAAGGGTTTAAGGTCTGCCCTCATCTTCATGACTCCCGGGTGAGCCATGTAAACTGCTCTATGAGCCTCTCTTAGGATCAACATCCTCAACTCGTCGTTCGATAATATGTAAATCTGATTTTTAAACCTCAATAAACCATCGCTATCAAACGAAAATCCTTCAAATCTTGGTACCATCATTTTGTTTTGTCCGATAAAACCCTTGACCTTTTTGTACCAGTCATCGTCACGCTGTAAAGTTAGAATCTTTTCACGTAGATTCGTTTGAAGAGGAAACACTGAAACGATGCGTGGTATCCGACTCAATGCATCTGCCACTTGGTTCATTGTTCCTTTTATGTAAGTAATCTTGAAGTCGTACTTGCTAAGCAATTCTGACCAACGTCGTTGTCGCACGTTTAGGTCACTTTGCATAAATATTTGTTGTAGTCCATAGTGGTTCGTTTTTAGTTCAAAATTTCATCCAACAAGGTAGTGTCTCCAAACCTTCAAGGCATAAACGATGGATAACAACTCCAAGTCGTGCGTCGCGTAGTTCTCCTCATGCCTTCTCAATTTCCTCGAGATGTAAGCGATCACTCCACTGTCTTTCATCAAGACTCTACCTAAGCCTTCCTTGGATGCATCAGTGCATACCAGGAAGTCCATGTCCATGTCAGGGACCTTTAGTATCGGTGTTGTTGTCAACAGTTACTTGAGCCTCTGAAATGATTCCACGCATTTCTCGGTCCAAACAAACTTCTTGTTTTTCTTCTGCAATTCCGTGATTGGATTTGCTATCTTCGAAAATCCCTCGACAAACCTTTGATAGTATCCTTCTAAACCCATGAAGCTATGCACTTTCGGGACATTCATCGACGTAGGCCATTCCATAATAGCCTCGACCTTGGTTGGATCCATGGAGATACCTTCGTCGGAGATGACATGCCCTAAGTAGTGAATCTTCGATTGATAAAATGAGCATTTGAACAACTTCCCATACAATTTGTGATCTCACAAACACTATAGTACCAAGCGTAAGTGCTCATCATGCTCCTCCATCGTCCGAGAGTAAATCAAAATATCGTCAATGAATACTTGGACGAACTTGTCCAAGTACTCGCGGAACACCCTGTTCATCAAACTCATAAATACCCCTGGGGCATTTATCAGTCCAAATGGTAAAACAATAAACTCATAATGTACAAACCTCGTCTTAAAGGTGATCTTAGGGACATCATCCTCCTTGATCCATAACTAGTGATACCCTGATCGCAAATCGATCTTTGAGAACACAGTCGCACCCTTCATCTGATCAAACATATCATCAATCCTCGACAACGAATATTGATTCTTGATCATGGCCTTGTTCAATTAACAGTATTCAATGCAAAGTCTCCACAACCCATCCTTCTTTCATATGAAAATAACAGGCGCACCCCACGATGACATACTTGGACGTATCGGTCCCAGGTCCAACAATTCCTTCTGTTGCATTCTCAACTCCTGTAACTCTGGGGTCGACATCTGATAAGGCGTTCTCACTATCGGTTCAGTCCCCAGTTTTAGGTCTATAGTAAACTCCAATTCCCTCTCTTGAGGCACCCCGGGTAACTCCTCTGGAAAGACGTCTGCAAACTCTCTCACCACAGGAAGGTGTTCTAGACCTTTCTCTACTCCCTTCTCGTTTAACGCAAGGATCACATAAATCTTACATCCCTTGTGCATGCTCTTCCGAATTTGCAAGGAAGAGATGAACCTCAGGGAAACTCCCTGGTTCCGGCCTACAATCACTCGTCTCTATCCTTCATCATTGACCAAGCTCAAATATTTCATCTTCCAGTTGAGTATCGCCTCATGCGATTCCAACTAGTCCATACCGATCACGACGTCATAAGATCCTAAGATCGTGACGTACAGGTTGGCCCTAGTGACAAACTCTCCCAAGTTAAGGATACAGCCCATAACCTTTCCTCCAACCTTTTGTTTGGCTCCCAAGGCCATCTCTACAAATCTAAACTCATCATGTTTGACTGCCTTTACCTTAATCCTTTTTAGCGCTACACTAGAAATGAAACTCTCGGTAGCACTAAGATCTATCAAAATACTAAGGGTCTAGTCAGCGATGATACCTGTCATCTCAAACACATTTGACTGATGCTCTGCCTGACGGTTATTCACTATTGCATGAATCTTATGGGCCTTGCCCAAATCTCCCACGGTAGTGAGTCCGGCTGATCCAGATGCTCTATTCCTCTCCACAGGGCAGTCGCGCTAGTAGTGTGGCTCCCCACACATCCAACACCCCTTCTTCAGTCCAGTAGTCCTGGTACCTGAAGTAGAAGATGACGACCCACCGACTTGGAATCCTGGTCTGTTATGTTGAACAGGCCTAAAATGTTGTTGCTGTGATCGACGTTGCTGCTGATGCTGTGGTCCCTGATAAGATGTTCATTACTGAGGCATCGGTCGTCGAGGTGTAGTGAAAGTGGGTCCTCCCTGGAAGCCACGATATTTGGGCGTATGTCTGGCTGGTGTCTAGTGCTTCTGTGCACCAGATGACACCTTCCCTGTCGGTCTCGCTGGAGTCCTGCTCTGACCCCCACTGATAAGCTCCTCCTCTGCTATGAGGGCCTTCTGGACGACGTCATGCAAGGTTTGAGGCATCAGAATCCTAACCTTTGCATGTATGCTTCCATTAAGGCTGAACACATACCTGTTGACCTTGAGTTTCTTAGTGTTAAGATGTGGAGCATACCGAAGCAACTCCATAAAACGGGCCTCATACTCGAGCACCGTACGACCGCCCTGTCGTAAGGCATTGAACTCATTGAGTTGACGCTCAATGAATTCCTCTGATAGGTATCTCTCTCAGAACCGTTCCTCGAATATTTCCTATGACACATCTTCAACGACCATGTTCAACTATGGTAGGAGCATCTTCCACCATAGAAGAGAGCTTCCTTTCAGTTGGAAGACCACCATGCGGACCTTCATGTTGGAGGTATAATCGCGAAGTGCAAAGCACATCGCCATATTCTCCAACCATGCCTTAGCGACTGCGCCATCTGGGGCACCAAAGAACTCAGGAAATTTGACCTTCTTGAGTTCACGGTGAATGCTACGATTATCAACCGGAGCACGCAGTGGACCCTCAGGGGGTGTCAGCGCTTTGGCATCATCTCTATTCAAACAGCTGATCAGTGCCTCAGAATTGCGCTGAAAAGATCTCATCATTCCAACCACATCACCAACTGCTATTTTCTCTTGTGTGACAACCTATTCATCTCCCTGGGGGTTAGACCCCTCAGGTGTGGATGCTACTGGAGGCATTGCGCCTCCTCCCCTAGCACCCCATCGTCTACCTCCGTGGTGTCCTATAACCATGATTACCTACATGAATACAATTCAACTTAATTAGCAACATCATAAACAAATCACATCAATGCAAGTCGTAGTGATCCCAAGTCGTGGGTTGAACCCGCTCTGATACCATAAGTAACATCCCCATCATTATGACAACAAGCGAAACATTTTTTTTTTTTGGGAGTTAAAAGGAAAGAAGGCGATGACGACATCATTTTAATCACACCACTGACGATGAACACTAGCACACAGTCCAGGCAATAGGTTACTATGACACCACACACCGGCTCAAGACAATTGGAAAAACATGCGCAATAACAAGGAGGACGACTACCCTTCCGACGCAAACATGACCACACCTACAAGCTAAAGGTCAACATCCCCATCCCGACATCACGGCCTAGATGAACAAAGACTAGAACCTCAAGGCACGCGGACCTAACGCCTGGAGGAGTTCGGCCCTTGTGCAAAGAGAAACTTGCACGCTCGTCAACACTCACACAAAGCACCTACTCTGGGAAAGATCTCATTCGCCGCTATCCCCCAGGGTGTGCCATGATCCCCTCATCAGGAATCATGTCATTACTAGGTGATAGATGCGTCAATAACCTTGGTGCAACACATCCTATCTTGACCAAGGAATCTAGATAATCTGACATGCTAGAAACCGAATACTGAGAGGAAAACCACACCCATACCCCAGCAACTAGTCGACGAAACGACAGAGGATGAAGAAACGGGATGTCACAAGCCAATACACGACATCATCCTCACCCAACCAATCACCCAGTCTAATCTAGTCAATGATTACAATTGCTTTTAACATGAGTTGCCATTCTAGACGGGGAATGTCTAAGTTACAACTAGTCATTAACTTAAATAACAACATTAACAATCTTAAGGTAGAAATCTATCATTATAACACTTATGAACAATTAAATCTTAGCATGTAGTCTAGTTATATTGACCAAATTAACAATACTAGCTATCTAATAATATTAGAAGGAAACTACTAACTATTAGTAGGGCTGGAGCAATTTAGCGAGGAATTTAACATAGCGGTTACTTAACAATTAATATAGAAATAACAAGGCAATTACATGATCATTAACACGACAATTAAAAGTGCATTAACACGATAGTTTACATGACTTTTGTCTTAACAAGTAATATAGAAATAACAAGGCATTTAAGGTGTTAGTTAACATTTAACTCGCTGTGGCATTTAATCCAAAGAATGAATATGTTGGCCATTTACAATGTTGTAGCAATTTTTCTAGCAATTAATATGACCATTACATAACAACGAATTTGGCAATAGTAAGGCATTTAACTAACTGTTATCCATTTAATTTGTTGTGGAAAAATTAGCAAAAAATCAGTGCCCACAGGATGGCCAATCGTGCCCAATCGACAACAACTCAACAATTAAAGGCAAATGAATCCAATCAACATCAACACATTCCATCACTCAAGGGAAAACACAGTCACAGTTTGAAGGAGAAATCATGGTCATTACTGCAAGTCAATTATGAATTGAATAGCAAAAAAAAGGGTGGGTGAATTCAACATGCACACAGTAAATTTTTATTTAACAAAACCGTGGTCATTCCAGCAAGAGAATTTATGATTTAAAAGGCTAAATTCGTGGGCGAATTCAATATGCACACAGTCAATTTTTATTTACCAAAACCGTGGTCATTCTGGCAAGTGAATTTGTGATTTAAAAGGCTAAATTTGTGGGTGAATTCAACAACAACACAGTCAACGTTTTCAAGCAAAAATCGTGGGCATTAATAACCACTCAACAAATTGTTGGGAGCAACAAATTGTTGGCGTTAAGTCTGGTGAAAACCTATGTAATTAAAAATCCATGACAGTCAAATAGTGGGAATAAAAATTCTGAGTATTAAATTCGTGGTGATGAACCGTGGCGACAGTATGAATGCAGAGTTATAATTCAAAGCAAAACGCAGAACGCAAGGAATTATAATCATGGTAATAGTAAGGAGTTATAAAATTGTTTTCATTCGCCTGGTATACCAATACAAAATGCAGACATGAATCAATTCATTTTTCCATTGCCAGAATACCCATACAAAATGTAGACATGAATCAATTCGTTTTTCCATTGCCAGAATACCAATACAAAATACTTACATGAATCAATTCATTTTTCCATTGCTAGAATACCAATACAAAATGCATACATGAATCAATCTGTGTTTCCATTGCCAGAATATCAATAAAAAATGAAGACATGAATCAATTCGTTTTTCCATTGCCAAAATACCAATACAAAATACAGACATGAATCAATCTGTGTTTCCATTTCCAGAATACCAATACAAAATGCAGACATGATTCAGTTCATTTTTCCATTGCCAGAATACCAATACAAAATACATACATGAATCAATTCGTTTTTCCATTGCCAGAATACCAATACTGCAAAATGAAGACATGAATCAATTCGTTTTTCCATTGCCAGAATACCAATACAAAATGAAGACAACATCAAGAGAACCAAAAGGATCCAATCAACCAAGGACAACAACGAAGGTAGACAGCTGATAGGGTCGTCCTTCGCTCATCATCCTCGCACAGAAAGGAAGGGTGTTGAGATCCATAGGTCTATTAACACCGAAGCGATGACTGTAGATCAGGCTCCTGGCCGACTGCCTAGGCAATGACTGATGAGCTAGGGACAATCAAACACCACAAGGAGGTCAAGACATGCGGTGAAACGAAGGCCATGGGAGTCAATCAATCATCGAGCTAGGATATGAAAGAAATTCAGTCATCAATCTAGACAATCAGTTTACTTACTCCATTAAACATGCAGATCCAAGCATAAATCCTACAACAATCTACCATACAAAAATGAAGAGAGCGTACCGTTGCCTAATCACCCGCTCTGAGTGACGTCCTGCGTGCTCCATGCAACTCCCGCTTTCCGACCGATGAGACTTCATCGGTACCTCCCAACCAATGCCAGGGGTACTCTTCTTCCCCCTTAGCCCCCTGATCCACAAAGGGGCCACACACACTATCCAGAGATTCAACTAGCTCTCAGCTCGCCTCGCAGGGCCGAGCTACCACTCCTCATCGAGCTGGTATCCAAAATCCCACAAGCTAAGTCATTCAAGTAGATATTTCTGCAGCGTAACATTACGCAAACAAAAGAGATCCTTCATCCTTCTCCTCCCTCAATTATATAGAGTTTCCAAGTCCTTTACCTTCCCAAAATTCCATTTAATTTAATGTTTAATAAATTAAATCCTAAACATCCTCCCCGTACAAGTGTCACCCATCCCCTTCATTCCTCCATAAATTAATTTCTTTAATTAATTGATTACCCCTATTTCCCTCACCCACCTAGAGTCACTCTTAGGTGTCTCCAAAATCCGTTACAGGTTTGAATGATTTTCCCCATTATTAATTTGCTATTTCAGTTTAAAATTAGAAAGCTCTTAAATGCTAGATACCTTACTAAGTTTGACTTTCTACTTTTTTCCTTATGTTTCCCTTTTCTTTTTATGTTTCCCTCTTTTCCTAGTTTCCTAAATATTTTAGATTTCACTCTTCCCCCTTTTCATTTAGAATTCAAATTGGCAGGTGTAGAAATTAACCCCCTTTTTTTTTCCTTTTTCCTTTTTAATTAATAAATTTTAAATTATCATAAAATAATAAAACAATTATTTCCCTTTTTAAATTTTATCCTAATAGATTTTTATGAATCATTTAAATTGCTTACCCCCTTCTTGTTGCAATATTTAAAGAAGATTATAATTATTATTTATGTTGTTTTTATTTTTATTTTGTATATATATATTAAAGATAAAATTTTACCACTAGCATAATTTAGACCTAGACCTTAAATTTTCGTGTTGGGGGACATTTTATTAAGGAAATTGTTTTAAAAATTCTTATCATGTTATTCGTCCTAAGGCCGTCTAGGTTCATTCATTTATCATTGACAACGCGACGTGCCCTTCAGGACGCACTAGGTGCTCCAAGGGTGCCACTCGCCTCATCTGTTCCCTTGCACGACGTGCCCTTCAGGACACACCACGTGCTCCAAGGGTGCTACTCGCCTCTTGACTAACTTGGTAGACATCAAAAACCCCTGGAGTCAATACTCTGCCAGGTGAACTTGTGGGAGACTAAGGGCATCTAAGGAAAAAGGTCCCCGCCTTATTGCGCGCCCCTTAGAATCATCGTGAACGACTGTCATAGTCTTCCCTCACAGCATCGTGGGTCCTCTCGAACTAAGTAATCGTTAACCTACAGTTTGAGCCACAGCGGGAGTGCTAGTAGGTTGTGGCAGGGTTGTTGTCCACACCTCTCCCTCAACCTCTCTAGTGGTCATGCATGACCCCTCTACTCCACATGTGAGTCTGGTCGATAAGCTATCGTTAGCCTGCATCATCAACAAATCATGTCAAAAATATATCCATAATCATATCATCTAATTAGATGCACTAATATCACAATAAAACAATCAAACCCCATTGGTACACTCCCCAACTCGATCTGGAGTCCAAGGGGTTCCATCGATGCCTCTACATCCTCGAGGTCCAAAATATTGCACAATCAGTAAAACTGAGTCAATAGCACCCATCTATGTCAATGCAGTAAAACAACATGTCACCAACCCATAACGCCTCATAATCAAAATCAATGTTTTAATAGCATAAAATCCGGATCACTTGCGAGCAAGTGTCCTCAAAGAATAAGTTTTCTCAATGTGCAAGAGCGGGATGTTACACTTCTATGCATGATTTTTCTTTGAAGATCTCTGATAAGTTGACATGTCGATGGTCATTTAGACTGTCTTTCATCTGTAGCAATACTTTCTCTGATTTTTTCTGGGGTTCTTCCATAATCGTAGTTTCTGGATCTGCCTTAGGGATTTCTTGTCTCATGTTCATTCCTTCAATCTTAGCAATCATTCTACGACAATCCAATACTTCATGGTTCATAGCTTTGCAACAAAGACAACTAGATCCTTTCCCAGGGAATTTCTTAGCAAGATGTCTTGGTCTTCTGCAACTGTAACAGAGGGTTAATCCTTTCTTTATTTTAAATGATCCCCATCCTTTCCTATACTGCGCGCTAGGATCATAGTAGCTAACCTGCAAACATTTCTTTCGAGGATCCTGCATCCACTTGTTAGTCCAAACATTCTTTCTATGCATAGGTATAACATATCTTTCATTATTATTATTAGATCTACTCATATCAAACCTTCTTTCATCTATCAATGCCCTAGTTTTCAAGCTAGGACAAAATCTATCAAACATACCTAGATGTGTACCGTTGAAACAAAAATTTCCACTTATCTTACTTTTATAGAGCACAACTTTCAGATCTAGAAATTTTCACTATTCTTACCTTTATCAGAGTACAAAGCTTCCAGATCTTACCTCTTTTCTTGGCACAGAGCTTCACAAGTCAAGTGGAATGCTACGCACTAGGGAAACATATCTACTCACGGAGCTTTCACAGTTTCAGGTAAGATATTTGCACAAAGATTCTTCTTCCTCATTTCCCAACAATCACAGTTTCAGGTAGAATACTGCGCACTTTAGCAACAGATCTATGCACAGAGCTTCTCTTTTTCTTCCATTCCCAGCAATCACAGTTTCAGGTCCCGACAACGGAACCATTTGTTGGCACAGGGGCAGACCCAAGGTTCAACGCTACAACAACGCACCAACAAAATCCTAACTACCGACCCTTTCGGAAACACCTGCGAAGTAGATGAAGTCTCACCTGAGGTAGAGGTGGGGGTGGTTGCAGGACTCAGGTGTCTGCAACCTTAGCTGGGACATAGATCTATGATTCTAATACTTAATAGATCACTTAGCACTGACAGTTCATCAATATTTGACCATTATCTATTCCGCAAATAAAATAGAGTATCGCAGCATTCATTCAGATCTAACGTATCTAAGCACTTAGCATAAAGAGATATCAAAGCATAAACAAACCTATCCATATACATCGTTAGCACAAAGCATAAACAAACCTATCCATCTATATCAAAGCACTTAGAAAATAAAGACATAAACACATCAACACATGGCACAAAGCATAGCAACACAACATGTACGTGGTTCACCCCCACCCCGGGGATACGTCCACCAACTCTTCTTATTTATTATCTTCGGTCAAGCTTCTTATAGGCACATAGCATAAAAATCCTACTCCACAGAAGACATGAGATCTGCGCACACTTCGCCAGATCCTCCTTCTTTGAGTTAGGGTACAACACCAAGCCTTCTTACAATTACTTTCACGTAGCTCTGCAAGTCTCACACACTATGCACAAAGCATGTACAATCCACACTTAGCACTTAGCCCAATATCACATAGATATCTACATACATGCCTATGCCTCTCCTTACATTGCCTAGAGATCTATTTATACTTTACAAAATAGGCTTAAACATGGGTAAACCCATGGGCCGACATCCCCATACCTGTTACATAATCCCAAATCCCAAAAATAACCCGAAAAGGGACTGAGATTCCGCGATCTCTTCTTCGTCTTGCGCTCTGCCTTTGACAGGCTGTCGAAGTCCCAAAATAGGTCAAACTTGACCAAGGATCTCCCAAAACTTGGTCAAGGGCCAACATCTATAAATAGGCCAAGGGTCACTCTTGGGATTTTCATGTTCACTGTTGATTGTGACCTGCAATCATTTTCATTTTCTTTACAAAAAACTTTTGACAAGATAATTCACATAATCACTATGAGATGCAGTTGGTGGAGGTTTCTATTTTACGAAATTAGACCAAGACTTGTACCTAATGAAACAACCCAATTTCACCAATGAAACTATATCTACCATGGATTCAAATTCCCAAGGTTATGTTCTCTATATTCTATGAAACCTATGGGACAGTCATGGTTGGACTCACAATAAGCATTCAATCCCTTTTGTTTCATGGAATTATGCAACTCTTTTAATTGTAATAGGTCATGGATGGAATCAAATATGGCAATCATGGACTTATGTTCAACCTCATGGTGGGAAATTCTCAATGTTCATGAATTCATTGCTTATTTTTTACCATGTTCTTTGATCTATGCAGGCAGTGGACTATGATTTTGACTACAAAGACTACCACAGGTAATTAAGAAATCTTATGCCCCATCGCAATTTGTAAATAGCCATACAAAACAAATGTTACTTATACAGTTATATTAACGAAATATTTCCATATGAGAATCTTAAACCAGATCTTGTGTTGAAGAAATTTCTATTAAGCATGCCTCTAGGTTTTTCTGGAAATTTATAAGCACACTTCTTAATTGTTTGTAACTTCGTTATGTAAAACAGATATTTACAAATAGTGACAAAGCTCATGTTGCAGAGGTCGTTAACAGGCTGGGGTTGGAAGATTACTTTGAAGGAATAATATGCTTTGAGACACTTAATCCTCCTTCAAAAATTACTAAAAGCAATAATGAATAGGATATGATAGCCATCCATTACTCCAGGGGAGAGTTATGGGAAACATAAGCTACAAAGAGCTCCAAAAATGTTGTGCGTTGAAGAGGAGCAGGTGCAACTATTGAAATTGTTGTCACAATTCCTTTGGAAAATTTTCCTATTTTCTGTATTCTCTCGAGATCTGTTTTTTAATAATCAATTGCAGTATCTTGCTCAAAACCTTAGTATCCAGCAGGGACATTGCCACATGTGGCTTATTTTTCTATGCTTAGTGTTGGTTGTGTGTTATTTTTGGAGTTGGTCTTGAGTATTAATATTATAGTTGTTATGAAAAATTTATTTAATTTATGTTTGGTAATTCGTTATGAATAAAAAAATTCACTCATTTTTAATAAAAAATAAATTTAATTTATGTTATATGGAATCTATATAATATTTATTTATTTTTAAAATAAATAAACAAAATCATAAAAAAATCAACATTGAAACATGGAAAATAAACATATGGAAAATAAGAATCATGAATAATTTTGTAGTCTTTATTCCAAGCCCTTGAGTACAAGCAAATTTGTCTAGGTAGGTTTTAGAGTTAACATTTAAAAGTCGTTGGAAAACAAAAATACAAGAAAAGATAGGGCACAAAACTTTGTTATGGTTAACATGACACATTAGCAACAAGACTTACATTTGTCTTTCAAGTTTGTGTAAGGGGACATGTATAAAATTTCAAATAAAGCACTACCACATGTGGAGACATTGTTGTAATCTAATAGATTACACAAGTAATCTAATCTAGAATTATAGTTGTACAACAATAATCAAAGGAAGAATGCAATATTCAGTTAATGAAAAAAATGATATACAAGATATGCATAGATATTTGGAGACAACAATTACAAATCCAATAAACAAGGATATTTTATTATAGCATTGGCGTATCACTATAACCTAATGAATCTCTTACCTTACATAGTAGGATTTGATGTCCATATATATTGATTACAAAGAATTCAATTATCAATTGTAAGTCAATCACCTTGGGCACACAAGACCAAAACTGGAAGTGGACAAGATACTAGAACACAAGACTTCCCACTTTGGCAAGAATCAAAGACAATAGTACTTTGTTAGCTAGAAAGATAGACCTGAAGAGGAGAATAGTTGGGAAAGGAAAGAGGCACTTTGGCAGTATGAAGACAAGATTCTAGAGTTTGAGAAGTAGAATATAGAAGCACTTAGACAATTGTTGGTTTGGCATTGCTATGATTGCAACAATTTTAGGAGGGGGAGATGTAAGGCCTTCTCTTGTGGATGAAAATAGGCACCCTTGATTGATCAGTTAAGGTGGGGATGGAAGGTTGTGATAGATGGTTTTAAGGCTAGAGGATGCTTTCATGATCATTAGATGGAGTGGTGAACCATCCAAAGTTTCTTGTATGTGAGATTAGAACACCTTAGGCGCACAAGACTGACGTGAAGACCTAAAGGGTTTAGATTTCATATTTGATCCACCTTGGATGTGGAGTGGATTGCAAGGCACCTTAGAAGAAGGAAAAGGAAATAAATCATCCACTAAAGTCATTAAAGAGGGAGGAGTCATTCATACAAGGGTCAACAAATAGCTTTTCGGTTGTGAAAATTTTGGTGTTGGCACAATAGACTATTTGTGTGCTAGGTAAGTGAATTGGGGAAGAGATGGGACCCGAAGGAGGTAGGCTTGTAGATGCTTTAGGGGTTGGATTGACAAGTGTTGTAGGTAGTGTGCCTTAGATGATTATAGTCTATAAAATATCCATAGGTAGTTGGTTGTGCTCCCTTGTATCTTTGTAACATTCTTCATATCAATAAAGTTAAGGCATTTGCTTTAAGTTTCACCCATATATTTATTTGTGATCTCTTTGTGATTGTTGGGCGTTATTGTTCCTTGCATTATAATGGTATACAATTGTCAATAGTAAGTCGATCACCTTGGGCAAACAAGATCTACATGCATTATGGTTCTTTCCTTATCTTGTTGGAACACAAGACATGTCTAGACATACTCCTCTATGTCTTGCCACATATGTTCTTAGTAGTAACCTTGTTCTGAGAATGTCATTTTCCTTTGTTATTTTGGGTGGCTTACCCAAAGAGAATCATGGAACTCCCTAAAAAATTCCTTCCAAAGTTAGATGACTTAGGCACATAAATGTGATATTCAAAGTACAAAAATCCATTGTCTATCCAAAACTTCCTTGTCTTGCCTTCCTTCACATGATTCATGATGTTCAAATATGTGGGATCCGTCTACAATCCCTCTTTGATATTCTCTTGCAATTTTGATAAAACATACATTGACTTCCCATATGCATCGACAACTCATCCTCCTCTAAGGTTGCAAGTTATACCTTTCCTTCTCAAAGAATCCATTGTTACATTCAACTTGCATGGTGGATACTCAATGGTCATGTCAAACTCTACCAAGAAATCTTACCATCGTGCTTGCTTAAGTGACAAATTTAGTTGCATGGAAAAGTAACTTGTTGCCACATTATCCATTTTCACAATGAATGAATTTCCTAACAAGTAGTGCCTCCATGATTGTAGGCAATGTACAACTACAATCATTTCTTTCTCATGAACAAGATACCTCCATTAATGATCTTGTAGTTTTTTGCTCTGATAGACCACTAGACGACCTTCATTTGTCAAAACTCATCCAATGGAAAACTCTAAAGTATTTTTTTGCAACTCAAAAAATTGTTCAAATTCTAGTAGATTTAACATAGGTGTTGTCACAAGTCTATAATTCATAGAATGTTTCATGACACTTATCCATCTAATTCCATGGTTTTTTCTTCTTCAATAAGTCATTAAGTGTTGTCAAAGTCTTTAAGTAACCTTCAAAAAATAAATGGTAATAGTTGTTGATGTTTTGTAGCAGCGGGAGGTATTCCCTCCTAGACAACTTTTCTTAGAGAGGAAGATTCCAAGAAGTCAAAGGAAGACCATCGAACAGTTAAAGAATACCCCATAAGAGAATTCGGCCCCATGGGAAAATAATAAAGTGAAAATAGAATTCTAGGAAGAGAAGTTGGCCCCAATAAAGTGACTTGAAGAATATAAATAAAGGGAGATGCCTTTCCATTTGATACATACACACACATAGCTCTCTCACTCAAGAAAATAAGGTACAAGTCTGAGGAAAGGAAGAAGATACAGTTATTGCAGTTTCTAGGGTTTCTATTTTATCTTGGGAAGTTCGCTGGAAGAGGTCGAGTACTCTAGCACTCTCGCTAGGGTTTCTACACATCATATCTTAGGGTTTTTCTCTTGTTGCTCAATTGCCTACCCTCACTAGGGTTTGACAAGAAGAAGATATAAGTACTTTTTATCAAGGTTTCTTCATTGTTTTTTTTCTCTTGTGAATAGAGCTTGTTCATGGTTGTATTGTGTTATCAGAAATATTCTCTCTAAGAAAAATTGGCTAGGTTTTTCCCTGAGTTTGGGGTTTTCCTAGGATAAATATTTGTGTCTTGTTGTGCTTGTCTATCTGCTTCTAGACCCTGCTTATATTTTCAGTATATGGTTGTTGAATGTTAAAAGAAGATCAAAATACTCTGGTAAATATATTGCTACTAAAAATTTAAGAAAATCTTGTTGGTTGTGGAACCTGATTATCTTCTTGATTCAGAGATATTTTACTTTCAGCCATGTTTATACCCCATGAATTATTTACACCCTAGAAGTATGTACACTCTTCCACGCGTGGGAGTGCAGAGGGGGGTACCCCCTCTGCGGGGTCCGGGGGGGCTATCCCCCCGACTGGGGGGTTTGGGGGCAAGCAAGCCCCCAATGGGGGTTCAGGAGCAAAGCCCCCGAAGGAAAAATTACCTTGTAAATATATATTGTAATTTAATTGTAAATCTGGACCGTTCATTATAAGGTCACAGATCTAACGATAGAGATTATGTTAGGGTTTTTTTCCCTAGAAGGCAACCCTCTTTTATGAGGGAAATATATTGCAGCTATGGTTGATGGTGAATATTGTATTATGATATAGGAGACTGTGAGAGAAAGAAGAGGAAGTTACAACGTGTTTGTTGTAGGTTGTATCCCTTCATATGCTGGATAATAATAAAGGAAGGACCTAGAAATTTCTCTGGTGGACGTAGCCCACATTGGGTGAACCACTTAAATCTGTGTCTCTATTGTATTGTGTATCTTTTGTGTTTTGTTTTCGCATTTGTTTTATTTTATTGCTCCACGGTCCTGTTTTTCTAACAAATCTAACATGGTATCAGAGCTTGAGGGTTGAAGCCATATTTGACCTAGTGCAAGACACCAACAAGAATAAAGATTGCCAGTCGTTGAGGAAAAAATTGTACTAGGCAACTTGCCTAACCCTAGCGCATCTCATAAAACCCTAGCATTGATTTTTTAAAAAGGTTGAAATTTTCATATTTTTCAGGCCTAGGGTTTCTACAAGAGAAAATGATTACCAGTCAGAGAATTGAAGAAAGGTTGGATGGAGTAGACAATTTCAGATCATGGAAGTATAGAATAATTATCATTCTATAAGAGAATGAGCTCTTGGATCATGTCAAGAAAGTTCTCCCAGAACCAAAAGAGGAAGAGGCCAAGGCAAAGCATAAGAAAAATGAGATCAAGGATAAGAGGATATTGACATATTCAATCAAGAACCACTTGATTCATAATGTATCAGAATTGAAGACAACAAAGGATATGTTTGATGTATTAACAAGACTATATGAAAGAAATAATACAAGCAGGAAGCTAACCATAAGGAATCAACTCAGAAATGTGATGATGAACAAGTCAGATTCAGTTTCTACCTACTTCATGGGGATTTCTTAGATCAAGGATCAGCTAGCAGATATTGGAGATTCAGTGGATGATGTAGAGCTTGTGATTTCACATCTAAATGATTTTCCTTCTTCTTGGGATGCATTTGTTTAGTGAATTTGTGCAAGAAGTAAATTTCCTAAATTTAACAAGTTATGGATAGACTGTGTTCAAGAAGAATCAAGATTGACATCGAAGATGTAGAATACCAATGATGAAGAGAATCAAGCTCTTGTTTCTCATGTGAATAAAAGGAAAGAAAGAATAAACAACAATACGAAGAAAAATAGAAGATTAGTTCCAGATAACAAGAAGGATGCATCTAATATTAGATGTTTCAACTATGAGAAGTTGGGACACTTTGCTTACCAATGTTCTCAAGGGAAAGGAAAGAGAAAACATCATGCACATGAAAATTATATGGAGGAGTCTACATCTCAGAAGAAGACAAAGGAAACAAAAGATGAAGAGTATGTCTTTGTCTCATCTCTCACAGGTACCATCACTCAAGGAAGTGATATTTGGCTAGTGGACAATGGTTCTTCCAAGCACATGACCAGGTTCTGAAATTCTCTAATTTGAAAGAAAAGAGTTCATCCCTTCATGTGGAACTTGGAGACGATTCCAAACATGTAGTAAAAGGATTAGGATAAGCCTCCTACCATCTTGATCAAAGTAATTATATTTCAATAAAGGATATATTTCTTGTACAAGGTTTAAAGAAGAATATTCTCTCTATCTTTGCTTTAAAAGTTCGACACTTCAGAGTAGCTTTTTTTGATGGCCTAGTCCCTCTATGGCTTAAGGGTTCAAGTATAGATTCAACTACTGTGATTGGTGTTTGAGAGGGAGGATTGTATAAATTAAATGGACACCCGACACAAGCCCTTGTACACAACAGTATTGTCTCTAGTGAGCTATGGCACCGAAGACTTGCTCACCTCAACTACAGATCCTTGCTAGTTTTGAGAAAGATGGTTACAGGTCTACGAGATATGCAAGTGGAGCATGATGGAGTATGAAAATGATGTGCATTTGGCCAAAATGTCAAGGGAATTTTTCCAAGAAGTGACAATAGATCCAAGGAGATATTGGAAATTATACATTCATATGTATGCGGACAAATGACGGTACCATCTCTAGGTAAATTTTTATATTATGTCACTTTTATTGATGATTTCTCACGTAAATCATGGATCTATTTCTTGAAAGAAAAATATGAAGTTTTCAATAAGTTTCAAGAATTCAAGGCTTTAGTAGAAAATATCTTTGGAAGAAAGATTAAAATTTTGAGGTCAGATAATGGAGGTGAATACACCTCAAATGAGTTCAAGTAATTTTGCAGAGAAGCAGGGATTAAGAGGAAGTTGACAACTCCCTACAACCCCCAACATAATGGGGTTGCAGAGAGAAAGAACAAATCAATTGTAGAAGCAGCTAAAACAATGATCCATGACCAAAACTTACCCATGCATCTATGGGAAGAAGCAACCATTACAATTGTATATGTCCAAAACATAAGTCCTCATAAGATATTGGGGAAAAAGACACCATAAGAGTATTTACCTGAAAGAAACCAAAAGTTATCCACTTGAGGATATGTGGTTGCCCAGTGTACTTACATGTTCCCAAGGAAAAGAGAACAAAGCTCAGGCCTTCAAGAAACAAGGGTACCTTCGTTGGATATAGTGAGACTTCAAAGGCTTATAGAATATACATCCTCGGATAGAGACAGATTGAGATTAGTAGGGATGTCACCTTTGATGAAGAAGTAGGCTTCGGGAAATCTAGAGAGTCTCACATGGATGAGGACAGAGAGGAAGAGGCTCCAAAGGATGCAGTGATGATTGAATCTACTCCATAAGATAATATCCTAGAAGATCATAATGAGATAGTAGATCCATAGATACCGATAGATCCACCAAAAGAGGTTACAATTACCAAGAAGAGACTAGCATAGCTCCATAACACTTTGTAGGAAGCAAAAAAACATCCAACTCCCAATTGGTTCCTTCAGAGAGAGCAAGAGACCACACAATTTTTCTAGCTATGTGGCACTGATGAGTAAGATCATTGATTCAGACTCTTCCACTTATGAGGAAGATGCAAAGGAGCAAGTGTGGAAGGATTCTATGATGGAAGATTACCAATCCATCATGAAGAATGATGTCTGGGAAGTGGCTTTGAGACCATGAGGGAAGTCAATGGTGACTTCCAAGTGGATCTGCAAGATCAAGCATGCTACATATGGCAGCATAGAAAAGTACAAAGCTAGATTTGTGTCTAGAGGATTCTCCCAGAAAGAGGGATAATATTATGATGAGACATTTTCTGCAGTAGTTGGGTACACTTCTATTAGATTTATTATTTCTAGTGCTTCTGTTATGGGTTGGAAATTACACCAGATGGATGTAAAGAATGCTTTCTTGAATGGTGTAATTGAATAAGAAGTGTACATAGAGAAGCCACAAGGTTTTGTGATATATGGGAAGTGTTGTCCCTCGATCAAGTTTTGAGGAAAAATTGGTCAGGTTTGACCACTTTTGGACTTCGACGGGCTAGTCGAAGATGGAGGGCCCAGGCAGAGATGAGATAGCAGAATCTCACTTATTTTGTGGATCCAAAAAGGGGTTCATTAGGGTTTTTGTATTAGGGTTTAGGGGATGACGGCCCATGGGTTTACCCATGATTAGGCCTTTTGTAAGCGCTGTAAAAGTATAAATATATAAGAATGTAATGTAGTGAGGGGGGATAAGTGCAAGAGACAAGTGATGTGTACATAGCTAAGTGCAAGTGGTTCTGAGTTTCTTTGTGCAAAACATTGTGTATGTAATTCTCTGTGTGAGTTGGCTATGTGCCTTGACCTAATTTTCGGAAGGTGGATCTAGTGCTTAGTTCACAGATCGCCTGTCTAGTGCAAAGCTTGACTTTGTGGCTTAGTTCACAGGAGAAGATGAATGTAAGAGATTGAAGACTAATAAAGAATAAGAAGCAGTTGGTGGGCATAGCCCCACACTGGGGTGAACCACGTAAATCTTGTGTTGATGGGTTTCTTTGTGCTATAAAGTTTATGTTGTGGATCTGCTTAGTGTATTGATTGTTATGTATGATAAATAGATCTATGAATTCTTAGTGCCTTATTTATGTTGAATGTGCTAGATCTGACTTATGATTCTAAGTGTGATGTGTATTCTATCATTCTTACTACGTCGATCTATCCTTAGGGTTTGTTCTGCGATGTGAATGAAGCTAATATATTAATGAATGTTGTTCCTAAGTACTCTGTGAAGTGTTTTAATCACATATCTGTGTCCCAGCTTGGTTACAGACACCTGATTCCTGTAACCCCCCCTGCCTCTACCTCGTGTGAGACTTCGCCTACTTTGCAGGTGTTGCCGAAAGAGCTGGTTGTTAGGTTTTTGTTGGTGCATTGTTGAAGCGTTGAACCCTGGGTTTGCCCCTATGCCAACAAATGGTTCCGTTGCTAGGACCTGAAACTATGATTACTGGGAACTGAAGTAAAGAAAAGAGAAGCTCTATGCGTAGATCTGCTTCTGTAGTTCACATTACTCTACTGGACTTACGAAGCTCTGTGCTAAGAAAGAAACCTGATATGAATAAAATAGATAAGATCTTGAAAGAGGTAAAGCTTTGTGCTTTGATAAAAGTAAGACAAGCAAAATTTTTTGTTTCGAAAGCATGAATCTAGGTATGTTTGATATATTATGTCCAAGTATGAAAGCTAGGGTACAGTTAGAAGAAAGAGTTGATCTGAATAAATTTGATACAGAAAGATATTGTATTCCTATGCATAGAAAGGATTTTTGGACTAATAAGTGGATGCAGGAACCTAGAAAGAATTTTTGCAGATTGCAGGTCCATCACTGTGATCCTAGTGCGTAGTACAGGAGAAGTTGGGGAAAATACAAGAGGAAGAGATGATTGAAACTATGTTATAACTACAGAAGACCGAGACATATTGATAAGGAATGCCTTGGTGCAGGTCCTATTTGTCTTTGTTGTAAAATTGTTGGTCATGAAGTTGAGGATTGCCCAAGGATGATTGCTAAATTTGAAAAAATGAGCATGAGTCAAGAGCATAAGAGCATGTTAAAAGATCAAAAAGAGAAAGAATCATAGGAAATCTAGACTACATTAGTACAGTTAAAAGAAGCAATGAATGATCACAAAGATGTCAGTTTACCAGAGATATTGAAAGAAAAACAATGCATAAGTGCAAGAATAGGAGACTTCGACATAGACTGCGTATTGGATGAGGAGACACAAGTGAATATTATGACATAAATCACTTGGGAAATTCTAGAGAAGCCTACTATGGTACCTTCATTGGGAAGGATAGGATTGTTCAAAGGAAAGATGATAACCCTATGTGGAAGAGTTACTATTGTACCTGTTATCATCCATGGAACATCGACAGGAGAAGAATTTGAAGTTATTAGGTTTATTGAGAGCAACGCCTCTTTCCCACTTTTGTTAGGAAAGACTTGGATCGAGAAGGATCATATCAGAAGGAAAGCAGAGGAAGAAGCTACAGAAAATAAAAATCAAGAACTAAGGGATTTCATAGCTAGAAGAATAGATTGACTGATAGAAGAACGAGAAGTTGAGTCAAAGCAGCAGAACGTAAGAGAATTAGTTGTTGAGGTTTAAAGAACGCAATAAGGTTTAAAGAACCTATCCATGCAAGAGAGAAGAATACCCACCCCGGAGTTAGTAAGAAAAGAGGAATTACCTTTGAACCCTTCGAGACCACATCAACAACGCGAAGTTACTACGCTAGAAGAAGATAGGAATAAGAATGGAAAGAGAAATCCAGAAACAGTTAGAGAGACTCAGATCACATGAAATAAAGCAAGGAAGCTCAGTAAGAAGAGAGCCAAGTTGGAAAATCTACAAGAAGTTACAGATAAGACTTCGCATAAGGCAGGTTTGCAGGCTCTGAACCTCGTCGGAACAGCAGAACCGCGCAAAATGGGACTTTTCCTCGGTGAAGCTATATGACTGTTGGAGGCGCCCGACCATTATAATGACGCTCTAGAACGGATAGGAAGCACATTTATGGGCAAATAGACTGCATTTGGGACGTTGAGACCACCCCATAATGAACAGATTCACATTGGTGGAAGCAGTCCTACCCATTGGAAGAATCTGTTTCGACGCTCGCTTATTTAACTCATCAAACAATGTGCCAGGACCACTTTTTTCTACCCGTGATTATCTGAGACAAGAAGAGAAGTGATTGTGTGTCAAAGTCATGTTATCAAACATCGTTGTCCATTTGTTTACCTCGCTATCCATTCACCTACCTGACCTATTTGTTAATAATGAGAATGTCAGCCAAACACACTGAGCTAGAGATGTCCTTCGAAGAGGTTCTGAAGAAGTTTATGGCTGATAGAGCTATGTCTGAAAGAATACAAGCGTCATCGACCAGCGGACTGTAGGCTTCCCCCTCAACTGGACATCGTTCAGGGTGTGTCGACCCCGCGACTGAGAAATGAAGTAAGCATCATGATGATATGGCTAATGCGAAGCAGATCTCGTCGGTGTTACTAGATTATATCTCGCCTTTGGCTGGCGTGGTCAGCTGCGACAGCATCCCACGGGACTTCGAGTACACTTTGATCACCATGTACATCCCGAAGGGGATATTTGTAGTTGGAAGCTAGTTGGGATAGATCTCATCTCTGAAGAACAGTGATTTCAATCTCGGCGACAAAAAGAACTACGCCATGCTCGCGCCTCACAGATACCTGATGAAGATAACTGGGAAGAATCCTCACATAGTCTCCCAGCCTTGGATAAAGGAGCTCACACAGTCCACAATAATGAATGTCATGAAGATCCCTCATTTTGGCTGACATAAGGAGGTTAACGCTTGTGTTAAACTCCTCTTGTCATTCTATCATGGAGGATACCTATGGCTCGGCAGGCGCATTACTGTGGATCCGATGTTGATCCACCTGATCACAAGACTGAGCTTCCAGGGACCCGACCCTCATCAGTTATACCAATGGAAGACCTCAGATCGCTCCCTGGCACAATGCATTAAGGAGGCCTATGGTGAAGTTGAGAAGGGAAAGTGAGGCTACAAGGTAGCCTCTATCCAGGATGGTGCAGTGCACCTATATTGCCAACTCATAGCTGGAAATCTCGTAAAAAAGAACTTCCCCACGTAGGTCACCGGGATCATGGTGGACCTCTCAGGGAAATGTGTGGAGGAGATGCATATGAATTGGGCGAGCTACCTCGTCAACGAGCTCAAGAAAGACTGTCGTGAAGCACATGATCAAGGATACGAGTTCAATTTTAGCTAGTTGTTTGTGTTGATCACATTTGTTGCTTGGAAAATATTGGAAGGAGCTACCTTCCCAAAGATTGAACCATCAGAGTCGTTGGTCGCGAGCTTCTCCACCTTATGGTATATGAATGATATGTCGAAGAAATGGTAGTCAAACGCAATGTTCCATGCCTACTATCAACAACTGAAGGTTTCCATTGAGTCATTCCCATGCATGACACTGCGCACCTTGCACCAGTACAGACCACTATCTAAGTTCCATGCAGACCCACATTTTATATATATCACTGTATGCAAATATGAGAGAAAGGAAGAGTTATAGTATTACGATAAGCTAATCGACGAATACAGGGAGAAGATCATGAAGGAGTGGTCGAAAGAGTTCCTTGTACCAGTTGATGATGCCTAACTCTTCGACCCTAACATCATAGGAAGCCCCTTGGTCACCCGGTTCGAGCATGAAGGACAGACAAGTGTGAAGAAGAAGAAGAAGAAAAATGAGGAAGTACAATATGTACAGACTGATGAGGAAGATAGTGCCTCGAAAGAACATGGACCTGCGGGAGGATGAGGAGACAAAGTAAATCAAGAAGGAGGAGGGGATGAAGGAGAAAAGCAAGGAGAAGGTGAAGCAACGCCGCCAAAGGATCCCCCTACCAAGACAGAAACATTGAAGAAGAGGAAGGTTTCTCTGCAGAAACCCTTGGCAAGAAAGAAAACCCATGCCAGTAAGCCCCAGATGGAGGCCACACTCTTGAAGGATGACATTGGTCTAGTCCACGGAGCAATGGAGGATGCGTCTGAGGACCTCTTATAGAGATATGGCGTGAAGCAAGAAGAGTTGTATGTAAGAGTTGAGAAGGAACTGAAGGAAATTCAGCGAACCATTCAATTGAGCCACGYAGTACCTATTGCGCCTTCCTCGTCGGAGACTACAGAGTTGGGGGATGAAATAGCCCAACTTCGAAGACTTGTAGATGAAACAGAGGCTTGGMTTTAGAAAGTTCAAGAAGAAAGGGAACATGCTACAGAATCCCTGAAGAAAGGGAAAGAAGAGATCTTGGATCAACTACGAGTTGCACGGTACTGTGTAACCRCTTATGAAAATGAGAAAGATGAGTTATGGGCAATGCTCGAGGAAGAAAAAGCGAAGATACAGAGGGAAAAGGACCAGTTTCTCACAGAGAAGACTACAATCAAATAAGTGGTGAGCAAAGAACTTCGCTCYGTGTTAGGCTTGGCACAGGAGGAACATGAGGCAGTCGAGGTTCAAGTGATGAATCTCGTTGAGGATCCAAGTAGTACCAAGCACTCTGCAGGAAGTGTGCAACTAGAGGGAGGAAGCCACTAAGAGCGCAGTTGAAAGGATCAGAGCCCTCGCCTCATAATGCAAGCAGGTGAGCGACAAAAGCACGTAGATCTACGAACACCTCATGGAATACCCAGAGCTTAGGAAGTTGGAAGCGCAACTACAGGAGGTGTAACAACAGGCACTGACTGTTCAATAACAGAATAAGTCACTCACTGCAGTCAAGAGAATGAAGAGATCACAAGAACAATGCATGGCCCAACAGAAAATTACTGTCATCCAGGGCAGAGTAATGGAAGTCACACAGAGGCTACAACCAGTGCAGGAGGAAGCCTGTGTGGTGTTTGAAGAGATCAAAGGACAAGGTTTGAAACTAGACCAATTGGTTGCGATAGTGGAACAACGCCTGGAAGGGCCTGTGACAGAGCAAATGATCCAGGATTTTGCTGAGAAGGAGGCTCAGGTGAAGCAGCAGGTCGAGGCAGCTTGAGCTAACCTCAAGGCCTTCGAAGCAGTGTTGTCTAGATCTGAGTGACCCGGGACGAGTCACAAGTGAGTGTTGGGGGCATGTTGGCCCTCGACCAAGTTTTAAGGAAACATTAGTCAGGTTTTACCACTTTTGGACTTTGACAGGCTGGTCGAAGATGGAGCGCGCAAGCAGAGATGATATCGCGAGATCTCACTTATTTTGTGGACCCAGCAAGGGGTTCATTAGGGTTTTTGTACTAGGGTTTAGGGGACAACAACCCATGGTTTTACCCATGATTAGTCCTTTTGTAAGGGATGTAAAAGTATAAATATGTAAGAATGTAATGCAGTGACGGGGGCTAAGTGCAAGAGACAAGTGATGTGTATGTAGCTAAGTGCAAGTGGTTATGAGTTGCTTTGTGAAATAGACTGTGTATGTCATGCTCTGTGTGAGTTGGCTCTATGCCTTGACCTGATTTTGGGAAGGTGGATCTGGTGCTTAGTGCGCAGATCACTTGTCCAATGGGAAGCTTGGCTCTGTGGCTTAGTGCACAGGAGCAGATGAATGTAAGAGATTGAAGACTAATAAAGAAGAAGAAGTAGTTGGTGGACGTAGCCCCACACTAGGGTGAACCATGTAAATCTTGTGTTGATGGGTTGTTTTGTGCTATAATGTTTATGTTGTGGATATGCTTAGTGTATTGATTTTTATGTATGATAGATAGATCTATGAATTCTTAGTGCCTTATTTATGTTGAATGTGCTAGATCTAACTTATGATGCTAAGTGCAATGTGTATTCTGTCATTCTTACTCCGTCAATCTATCCTTAGGGTTTGTTCTATGACATGAATGAAGATAATATATTAATGAATGTTGTTCCTAAGTAATTTACGAAGTGTTGTAATCACATATCTGTGTCCCAACTTGGTCACAGACACCTGAGTCCTGTAACCCCCCCTGCCTCTACCTCGGGTGAGACTTCACCTACTTCGTAGGTGTTGCCGAAAGGGTCGGTAGTTAGGGTTTTGTTGGTGCGTTGTTGAAGCGTTGAACCCAAGGTCTACCCCTGTGCCAACATGAAGGAGTCCCATGTTTGTAAATTGAAGAAAGATTTGCATTGGCTTAAGAAGGCACCCAAGGCATGGTATGCTAGAATAGACAGTTATTTGATGAGCTTGGGGTTTACCAAGAGTGATGCAGATCCCAACCTTTACTACAAGGTTGAAGATGGTTTCCCCTTGATAATGTTACTATATGTGGATGACCTATTTCTTACAGGGGATGAGAAGCTCATACATGGGTGCAAGAGGGAGCTCACTTCATAGTTTGAAATGAAGGATCTAGGTTTGATGCACTATTTCTTGAGATTAAAGGTGTGGCAGCGACCACATGAGATCTTCCTTAGTCAAGGAAAGTATATAGTTGAGATCCTGCAGAGATTCGAGATGATAGATTGCAAGTCCATGACCACACCTATGGTTACAAATATGAATCTCTTGAGTGATTCTTCTTCGGATTTGGTCGATCCCTTGATGTACATACAATTGATCGGATCATGGTTGTACCTGGTTAACACCAGACCAGATATATGCTTTGCATTGAAAACATTGAGTCAATACATGGTTGAATCTAGACATGTACATTTGGTAGCAACAAATCATGTATTGAGTTACCTGCATGGTACGGTTGGATATGGACTCAGATATGTCTCGAATGGTGAATTAAAGCTGCAAGTTTATAAAGACTCTAACTGGGCGGGGAGTGAAATGGATAGGAAAAGTACATCAGGATGTTGCTTTAGTTTGGGATCAGGTATGATCTCATGGTTGAGGAGAAAACAGTCGTCAGTGGAACTCAGTACAACATAGGCATAATTCATAGTAGCAAATGTTGCAAGTCGTGAAGCAGTGTGGCTTAAGAAGTTGCTTGCAGAGTTATTTGATCTAGAGTTGGAGCCAACCTTGATATACTTTGATAATCAAAGTTGTGTGAATCTTTCAAAGAATCCATTCTTTCACGACAAGTCAAATCATATAGAAATAAAATACCATTTCATCCGAGAGATGGTGCAGAAAGGAGAAGTGGAACTCAGGTACATATCCACAGATGAGAAGATAACATACATTCTTACCAAGCCTTTATCTAAAGCAAAGTATCAGTACTTCAGAGACAAGATTGGCGTGATGTAGAATGTCCACCCTCATTGAAAGGGAGTTGTGATATTTCTCCTATAGTGGGAAGATAATCTCCCTATGGCCAAGGGTTTCCTAGATTAATCATGTGAAGTGACTGAGAGAGTAATGAGCAGATTGTTAAAATTCTTCCCTAATCCATGTGAAGTGGCTAGGTGTTATTGGGACTTGTAGAGTGGTCTTTCCTATGCCATATGAAGTGTCTAGGTGTGATTGGGACCATGGCCTAGCCTTTCCTAATCCATGTGAAGAGGCTAGGTGTGAATGAGGCTATGGTGGTAGTCTTTCCCATGCCATGTGAAGTGGATGGGTGTGATTGGGACTACTAGGAGAGGAGAAACAGCATAGATACTTGCAGCGTAGTCTTGAGACTATGGTGGTAGTCTTTCCCATGCCATGAGAAGTGGATGGGTGTGATTGGGAATACTGGAGGAGAATATCATGAAAGAATAAATCCCTCGCTAAGAGGGAGTGTTGATGTTTTGTAGCATCGGGAGGTATTCCCTCCCAAACAACTGTTATTATAGAGGAAGATTCCAAGAAGTCAAAGGAAGACCATCGAACAATTGAAGAATACCCAAGAAGAGAAGTCGACCTCACAGGAAAATAATAAAGTGAAAATAGAATTCCAGGAAGAGAATTTGGCCCCAGTAAAGTGACTTGAAGACTATAAATAAAGGGATATGCCTTTCCATTTGATACACACTCACACAACTCTCTCACTCAAGAAAAGAAGGTGAAAGTCTGAGGCAAGGAAGAAGATGCAGCTACTGCAGTGTCTATTTTGTCTTGGGAAGTTCGTTGGAAGAGGATGAGTACTCTAGCATTCTTGCTAGGGTTGCTACACATCATATCTCAAGGTTTTTCTCTTGTTCCTCAATTGTCTACCCTCACTAGGGTTTGACAAATAGAAGAGATAAGTACTTGTTATCAGGGTTTCTTCATTGTTATTTTTTATCTTGTGAATAGAGCTTGTTCATGGTTGTATTTTGTTATCGGAAATATTCTCTCTAAGAAAAGTTGGCTAGGTTTTTCCCTGAGTTTGGGGTTTTCCCAAGAAAAATATTTGTGTCTTCTTGTGCTTTCTTATTTGCTTTTAGATTCTTCTTATATTTTCAGTATATGGTTATTGAATGTTAAAATAAGATCAAAATACTCTGGTAAATCTATTACTACTGAAACTTTAAGAAAATCTAATAGTAGTTAGCCAAACCAATGAAACTCCTTGCCTCATGAATTTTTCTCAATTCCTTCCAATACTCAATTGTTCATATCTTTGCAGGATCCATGTGAATGCATCCTTGTCCAATTCAATGGCCCAAGAATGGAATTTTAGTCTTCCCAAAGACACACTTGGACTTCTTCAAGTATAATTGATTCAACCTCAATGCCACTTCTTCCAAGTGTCTCTTATGTTCTCATTGAACACCACAATGTCATCCAAATAGACAACCATTGACTTGTCCAAGAATGGTATAAAAACATTGTTCATCAATGTGAAAATGGTAGCAAGGGCATTACACAAACCAAAAGGCATAACAAGATACTTAAAAGTACCACACCATTAGAGAATTTTTTAGGTCTAAAATGGGCCTCCTAAGGAAAATAAGAAAATAATAGTTAAAATACTAAAACAAGAGTTATAATTTGCAAAAGGAAAGAAATAAAACTATTTTTCAACTTATATCCTTATGGGCTTACTCAAATTCCAAGTGTATGCACTTGTTGGATGTGGAATTAAATAATGCATATATCAAGTACCCACTCTGCATACTTTTGATATACAAACGGTGAGATAAACTGGAAATACATGAAAAATATATGTTTTTTGAAATAAACATGTTTTTTTTCATATATTTCCAATTTATTTTATTGTGGGTCTACCGAAAATATGCATACTTGATACTAATTGGATGCAAAATTAAATTTTTCATCCAACAAATGTCAACACTTGAAATTTGAGTAAACCTATAAGGAGCTAAGTTGAAAATATGATAATAAAAAATAGTTGTATTTCTTTCCCTCCAAAACTATTTACCCTTAGAGTTGACATCATCATCTTAAATCCTAGTGGTTCTTTTAAAGTTGGTGTTGATAGCACATTTTTTGTTTTTAGGCCCATTTTTCACCTCAAAAATTCTCTAATTCTTGTCACATGAGTTATCTTCGACTCATCTCATTTTACAATACTCACTTGGTAATATCTTTGTGTTAAGGTGTAGGCAAAGCCCCATGTTATGTATAAAACCCCTTATTAAGCCCTAGATATTGAATTATTACATTTATATTGTTATATTTACATGTAGGCTAGAACCCTTCATTTCACCCTTTCATTATAATTGTACCATTTGTCTCATATATATATATATATATATACCAAGGAGACCCATTCTTAATATCATCTTATCTCATCATATCTCATATTGTACATTGAGTATATTGTAAAAGGAGGTTTCTCCATCGAAGTGCATTGGTATTCATTATTTTTTTTTATCATTCTCAAGGTGTTGGTTCATAACATCGATCCTAGGGTTTTGTTTCTTCAAACGAGTCATCTTGGCATTTTCACTATAATTTTTTTTTTTCTAAGACACTTTAGATAGTGAAATTTAGAGGTTACTCAGGAGACATATCCAATTACATCTTGTTAAACTTTGAATTTCTATTTCGTTATAATTTCATAGATATAGCCTATGGAAGATAGGGTTTTTGGCTCATCTTGAAATCAATTTTAAAGGAGTTATATTGGGATTTCCGCTATAACCTTTTTTCCTGAGAAGCTTTAGAGAGTGAAATTTTATGGAGACTGATAAAACACAGTGGAGTACATCCGATCCAAATTTCAGGTTTTATGTCATCATAGCTTAATATTTATATTCTATTGAAGTTGGGGTTTGTGACTAGTCCTGAAATTAGTCTCAAACGAGTCATCTTTTCATTTTTTCTATGTACGAATTTCGGTGAAGTTTCAAACTCTAAAATTTTCAGAATCCTAAGGAGACATAGCGAGTTACATGTGGAAAAATTTTCAGAAATTGAATCATTATAATTTGTGAGATATATCTTGTGGAAGTTGGAGATTTTTACTAATCCTGAAATTAGTCTTAAACAAGTGATTTTGGTATTTATGCTATAACCTTACCAGTGAAGGTTCAAACCATGAAATCTCTAGGAGTTTAAAAATTCATATCAGAGTACTATAGGGAAATTTTTTATACTCTAAATGGTTCAAAGTTCAAAGATATATCAAGACAAAGGTCAACCATCCATACATACTCCAAATTAAGGGTTTGAAAGATACATAACTTACAATTGGCATAACGTTTGATAGGAAGATCTATTTTTGATAATTCAAAATTGTGATAAAGAGGAAAAAGAGGAGAATTATTATTCCCTCACATCACAAAGGGTTATACAATAAATAATACTGGTATTAAAAAAAACTCAAACATGGCATCCAAAGAAAGTGAAGACTTAGAAAATAGGCTAACCCAATTAAAGAACCAAGTTGATGAAATGAGTGCTAGTATGTTGAAACCAATGGATTTATCAGATTCTCGAGAATACCTTAAAAATGAAATGGAAAATAAGATGGATAGAAATAGGAAAGAGATGGAAAAGAAGATGGATCAAAATCGAGAGCATATGGAAAAGAAGATGTTAGAATTGCAAAAGTCCATGTTTTCCATGATCTTACATGCTCTATATGAGAGACTCCCTATAGGAGATATAAAAATGCAAGGAAATCATGAAAATGTAGAGGAAATAAATATTTAGTCCCAAAATCATGATTATTCATCATTCCAAGATCCACATAATCAAGGCTTCAAGTCAACACCAAGGAACTTCTTCGTTCCTAAGATCGATATGAGAAAGTTTGATGGTAAAGATCCTCTAACATGGATATTCCAGATGGAGCAACAATTCGATCTACACAAAGTGCCAAGCTTACAAAAGGTACCTATTGCATCCTTGTATTTAGAAAATGATCAATTTATTTGGTATCAATGGATTTTTGAAAGAAAAAAGAATTATATTATCTCTTGGTACATTTTTACGGATGAATTGATATCACATTATGGGGATATTAAAAGCAATACATTATTTATTCAATTGATAAATATTTGGCAAAAAGTTCCAATTACAAATCACATTCAACAATTCCAAAAGCTCAGTCTCAGGGTAAAGAACATTCTCGAGGAATTTTTTTTAGATCTCTTTATGGGCACTCTAAAGGAGAAAATTCAACATGAGGTGCATCTCTTTGAACCTAAATCCCTAGAGAAAGATTTCATTGTGGCAAGGAAAGTGGAAAACAAAATATTGTTACTAGAAGGGTGGCCTCTAACAACTACATAGAGAACAATGTTCCCTCTCCTAACCTCAATTAACCGACAAGGTTGACACCTCAACAAATGGATGAAAGAAGAGCAATAGGACTATGTTTCAATTGTGACAACAAGTACAGTAAGGGGCATAAATGCAATGAGAAGAAATTATTCTACATAGACTGTGAAGAGGAAGAATATCAAGAATTAGAACCATCATAATATCTATATCTAAAAGATACTACTCCAACAATATATTGGCATGCATTGGTCAACATCAGTACTCTACAAACCTTCAAGATACAAGGATACATAAAAAATAAAAAGGTAGCAGTGTTGATTTATTCTAGTAGTACCTATAACTTCATCAATTACAAATTAGCAAAAGATCTCAATTGCTTTGTATATCCAGCACCAAAGTTTCAAGTAATGATTGTAGATGGAGGTACCATAAATTGTTCTGGGAAGTTCCATAGTATTAAGTTCAATATGGGGGAGTATTTTTTTGAATAGTCCCATGATTTCCATTCAAATGGGTGGTGTTGATGTTCTATTAGAGGTCCAATGGATACAATCATTGGGAACAATGGATCTTAATTTTCATGATCTTTTCATGAGATTTTCCTCAAAAGGAAAGGAAATTGAGCTTAGAGGTATCCAAGGAAAACCCTCTAAGGTGATAAGCTCTAATAGTATGATAAAATTAATCAAAAAGGGACACCATGGTGTAATTTCACAATTTTTCTCACTAGATGTTCAAACATCTATGTCCTCTACTCCATTGGATCTCCAAATAGTTATCAACAATCATTCCAAGGTATTTGGAGAAATACCTAAGGGTCTTCCAAATGCTCGAGATCATGACCATGCTATTCATTTGCAACCAAGAAGTGTACCACCTAACATTATGCCTTACATGTATCGATATGTGTAGAAGGGTGCGATTGAGCATATGATTGAAGAAATGTTAGAAGTTGGCATCATTCAACCTATCTAAAGTTATTTCCCTTCACCAGTGGTTATGGTTACGAAAAAGGATGGTTCATGGTGTATGTGTCCATATTATAGACAACTCAACAAAATGACCATAAAAGATAAGTTTCCTATTCTTGTTGTTGATGAATTAATGTATGAATTATATGGAGCAATTTTGTTTACAAAGTTGGATCTTTGTTCGGGATATCATCAAATCAGAAGGAGGAGGGAAGACATTCTGAAAACATCCTTTAGAATGCATGAAGGCCATTATGAGTTTTTGGTTATGCCATTTGGACTTATTAATGCGCCTTCAACATTTCAAAGATTGATGAATTATATTTTCAATCCCTTCCTTAGAAAATTTGTGTTAGTATTTTTTGATGACATACTAATCCATATGCAAGACAGGGACTATCAACCAACAAGAAGAATTCAAGCACGTTCTAGAATATTTTGAGTAAAGAATATTGATACTCTAAGAACTCTCTCAAATCCTATCAACATTTGGAAACATCTCTGCATATCGGAAGGAGAAAATTCTGACARCATTTAGGAACACACCTGCACTCTGGGAAGTGATAGGAGATAAAACAATTCCATGAGAAACATCAATAAGAATACCTAGAAGATACAAACAACCATGGGAAACATCTAATGGAGGGAAGACATTAGAACCYGAGATCGAGGAATTTCTACCATGCATATCATCAGATCCTTTATGCATTCAAGAGACCAATCAACAAATAATAGAAGATATGCATGACATGACAAAGGAGGACATACAAAGTGATGTTAATGAGCAAGTGGACCAGGGGCATCATGACTACATTGAATTATGAATACGAGAAACTATCAGTTCACAACATTCCTTTAATCTTCAACAATTCTTGGCATGATATCAATCAAAGTAGTTGGTTTCTCATATCATGGTATATATCAAATTATGTCTTTCAAACCTAAATATAAGTTTATTGGTAATCTTGTTACGTACATATCTTCATTAGAAGTACTCCTATACTTGAAAGAGATTTTATTTTTCAAGCAAAGTAGGATAGGGTAGAAGAATAAGTGAATAAACAAAACAGTAAGGACAAAAATAAGTCTAGTTGTGAAAATCGGTTTACTAACACCACTGGACATGAGTTTTGCTTGAAAACCATGCAACTAGTGGGAACAATTCTCAATAAGTTATGTTGTTGATTCAATCTTATATTTTGGTTCTACAAATTATTTTCATTCTATGCTCATATTGGATGATATGGGATCCCTTAAGGCCTTCCTTCTAGTAGGTCTTGTCCCATCGACATCACACTCTATATGCGATCAAGATCAAGAGATATTTATAATGCCTTGGAACTTGTATGCCTCAATGATAGCAGTGGGGATGCATTAATGCCTCCCGACTATCATATCCTACAGGTTACTCGATGCCAACACATTCATTCATGCCTTTCAGGATGCATTAAGGTACCTTGATGCTCATTAACATAGTTACCAACTTAATGAGAACTGTGACCTCAAAACGAGAACTCTGGCCCAAAAAACCCATATTTTTGCATAAAAAACATGAAAATCAACCCCCAAATGAAAAAGTGGTGCTACCGACATCACCATTTTTTCAAACAGGATCAAATTACAACATTTTTAAAGCATTGCCTTCAAAAATCATACAGTAGCTCAGAAAAACCTTAAAATTAACACCTAAATAAAAAAGTGACGTTAACTAAAAAAAAAAAATTCAAAGCGTTAAAATTATGGCTAATTACTGCCTAATTGAAACCGTGGTTTTGACAATAGATCCCTATGCCAAAAAAAACCCAAAATTGGATACAAAATGATCACTTTAAAATTTATTTATTAACTTTTTTTTTCTTAAATTTACATTGAAAAATAAATAAAAAATAAAATAAAAATTGTAATTATT
>ML786492.1:707027-746734 GCA_009831015.1 Picea engelmannii | reverse complement strand
CAATTGTATCCTTAAAGCTCCCAATAGTACTTTCACACTTAGACAATTTCCATCAATACTTAGCCATTCAAAATAATGCAAGACACAATAACATCCAACAATCACAAAGAGACCACAAAAAAAATATGTGTGTGACACCCAAGGTAGATGCATTAACTGTATTGATATGAAGAATGTTACAAAGATACAACAAGGGAGTGTGACCAATTGTTTGTGGCTCTTTTATAGACCACAATTATCTAAGGAAAATTACCTATAAAACTTGTCAATCCAACCCCTAAAGCATCTACAATCCTGCCTCCTACAAGTCTTGTCTCTTCAACAATTCACTCAGCCAACACCCAAGTAGTTTATTACGCTAACCCTAAAATTTTCACAACCATGAACCTACTTGTTAACCCTTGTATGAATGACTCCTTATTCTTCAATGACTTTGTACAAAGGATATGTAATCCTTACACAATGTATTATTTCTTGCATTTCTCTTCTTCTAAGGTGCATTGCAATCTATTCCACATCCAAGGTGGACCTAATGCGCAATTTGTCTACCAATCATGGAACACTCAGCCCTTTTGGTTTGCACCTCTAGCTTATGCACCACAATTCATCCCAATCTCGCATAAAGGAAACTTAGAATAGTTCCCCACTCCATCCAATGATCAGTAAAGCATTGTATAGCCTTGTAACCTACTACCATAACCTTCGGCACCTTCCTCAAACCAATCGAGCAAGGGTGCCTATTGCCATCCATGGGAAAAGGCCTTACAAATGGTCTCTTCGCTATATCATGGTTTCAATTGATAACCATTTTCCTCCTTTATTTGTTTTGTTATTGTTAAGTTTCATGGGAATAACCCTTTATTTTCTATTTCTTATAGTGGGGAAGTTTGATTTTATATTTAAATGGGCAGGCTTGTTCATATGATGGTCTCCATTTTTTGTGAAAGGATTCACCCCTCTTATTGGGGAACCCCTATGAAGTGGCTAGAAACAAATTCCTTTCCCATGGCCTTCCCTCCCCCTTGAAAAAACTTAAAACCCTTAAAAAATATTTTCAAAAAAAACCATAAAAATTCCATTGCTAGAAAAACCCTCGAGCAATAGCTTTTATAGAAAACAAAGAGGGTTAAAAACACTATCATGTAACCTTTTTTCACACATAGATAAGAGTTTTGTGTTTTAAATGAATGTTTATTTTATATTTTAGTTTCTCTTCATTTGTCGGTTCTAGGTTTTTATTTCATGTTTTTTCATGTATTCTCATACATGTTTGTTAGTTTTGCGTAGTGAAAATTACAATTTTTCAAAGGGGTTTCAAGAAATATTATGGAAACCACAAGGGTTCACTTAAAAGGTACTTTTTTTTTTTATCATTTTGGTATATTTTACCATTAGCAAGCTCATAAAATCTCTTGAATATTTGGCCTATGCAATTTTCATGCAAAGTGTTTGTAAAAATCCTTGTACTAAAAGCATGAGAATTGTAATTTTGTGTTTGCAGAAATAATCGATCCAAGGAAATGTACTTTGCATACAAAGTGTTTGTAAAAATTCTTGAGCCAAGGCAATGTAATTTGCATGCAAAGTGTTTGTAAAATTTCTCAACAAAGGCATGGATTTGTAGTTTGATACAAGTTCCAATCCATTACTTAACATATGTTATATTTATTAGTTTGTTAAAGATAAATGATGATTCAATTTGTTATCTTAGAAGTATGATAAGTAATGCAATATATATTATACACATTTTCTCTTCAATATTAATTTGTCATGTATTATTGTTAAGGTAGTCACATTTATCGTCCTCCAAATCTGTAGCTTTCTGGGGTCGTAACTTTCATGTATGCACTATGTTTTAGGCACATGATACACCATTGGAAAGCTCTTGGAAATATTTGCGGTGATACCAACTTCCTTGTATAAAGAGGTTGAAGAGTAATATCTAATACCACTTGTCATGGACCTAAAAGTCTTGCCCAAAATTTGTGTTTTGTCATCTTTGGTCGTGCAACACTACCTTGACTTGACCACAAGGGCTTGACCAACCTACACCTAATACAACCAAAATATGCCTAGGTTTTCCCATAACTACCACTTAAACTAAAGTTTTGTTAGATGTGTAACCAAGTTCTATAACAATTGGCACACGTCCATTTGTAGCCTTAGAGCATCCCGATATTACTTTTACACTTAGTTAATTTTCATCAATATTTAGCCATTCAAAATAATGCAAGGAAAAGTAAAAACCAACAATCACAAAGAGACCACAACACAAATATATGGGCGACACCCAAGGTGGATACCCTAAATTTATTGATATGAAGAATGCTACAAAGATACAACAAGGGGCAATGACCAACTCCTTCCAGCTCTTTTGTAGACCAAAATTATCCAAGGCACATTGTCTATGACACATGTTAATCCAAACCCTAAAGTATCTACAAGCCTACCTCCTACAAGTCATGTCTCTTCAAAAATTCACTCTTCCAATGCCCAAGTAGTCTATTGTGCTAACCCTAAAATTTGCAAAAACCACAGACCTACTCGTTCAACCTTGTATGAATGATTCCTTCTTCTTCAATTACTTTGCACAAAGGATGCACCCTCTTTATACAGTGGATTATTTCTTGCATTTTCCTTCTTCTAAGGTGCTTTACAAGCCACTCCACGTCCAAGGTGGACCCAATGTTCAATTTGTCTACCAACCATGGAACGCTCAGCCCTTTGGGTCCTCACCTTTGTCTTGTCCACCCAAGTCATCCCAATATTTCATAAAGGTATCTTAGGATGGTTCACCACTCCTACCAATGATTAGGCAAGCATCGTCTAGCTTTGCAACCTATTACCGCACCTAGCTTAATCGATCGAGTAGGGATGCTTATTTCCATCCGTGGGAAAAATCCTTACATATGGCCTCTTCTCTAGATCACGGTTTATATTGCTAACCATATTATTCTTTTACTTGTAACTTTGTTATTTTTAAGTTTCATAACAATAACCCTTTATTTTATATTTCTTATAGTGGGGAAGGTGGATTTTATATTTAAATGGGCAGGTTTGTTCATATGATGGTTTCCATTTTTTGTGAAAGGTTTCACCCATCCCCTTGGGGAACCCGTTACCACTATGAAATGGATAAGAATTTTTTTCTTTCCCATGGACTTCCATCCCCCTCGAAAAAACTTGAAACCTTTAAAAAATATATTTTCAATTAAACCCATAAAAATGTCATTGCAAGAAAAACCCTCGAGAAATATCTTCTATAGAAAATAAAGAGGTTTAAAAACCTGATCCCGTAACCTTTTTGTACTCATAGATAAGAATTTAATGTTTTAAATGACTGCTTGTTTTATATTTGAGTTTCTCTTCATTTGTCTTTTCTAGGTTTTTATTTCATGTTTTTCTATGTATTATCATACATGTTTGTTAGTTTTGTGCAATGCAAATTACAGCTTTTCAAAGGGATTTCAAACAAGATTATGGAAACCACAAGGGTTTACTTAAAAGTTACTTTTTTTTTATCATTTTGGTATATTTTACCATTAGTGAGCTCATGAAATCTCTTGAATATTTAGCCTATGCAATTTTCTTGCAAAGTGTTTGTTAAAATGCCTATATGAAAGGCATGAAGTTTTCATACAAAGAGTTTGTAAAACTCCTTGTACTAAAGCAGAGGGTTGTATTCGAGGGTTTGAAGAAATAACCGAGTCAAGGAAATGTAGTTTTCATGCAAAGTGTTCATAAAAAGTCTTGAGCCAAGGAAATGTAATTTGCATGCAAAGTGTTTATAAAAAATACTCAACAAAGGCATGGATTTATCGTTTGATATAAGTTTCAATCCATTACTTAACATATGATATACTAGCATACCCCCTAAGCAGCAGAATAGGAATGACGATGTAATGTGAGGGAAGTTTTCATATTAATGTTGTTAATTAGAATCATAAAAATATTGCAATTAAAATGATCTTATTTGAAGTCGTTTCACTATTTTGATGATAACCTCTTACAATAACTCTCAAATGGGTGAAAAGTTTATACATTTTGAAAATAAAGAGTTTAAATTATATATATTATAGGATCAATTCTATAATTAAATGTATAATCTTTAAAGTATGAATTTTATTTTAAATACAATAATGAAGATGTCGATGATGATAATAATATTTACATTCATGGATTAAAAAGTTATAAAATAATATTTGGTTTTCATGAAATTATATAATCAAATGTAAGATCCTTAAGATATGACTATGATGCTGAAATCAATTTTGATTTATTGAACCTTGTGAAAGGTATGTAAATACATAGTTAACATTAAAAATTTATTTATATATTCAAAAAACTTTAAAATAAGTGTTTCTAAATTACCTGATTGATAATGACGGTCATTTCATATTATAATAATAATAATAATCTATTTTTAAGGTCACGGCCAAGCCAGCACACCAAATTGGTGTATGAGACCCCCTTGTTTGTGGGACAAGGGACCCCCCTTCGCCCAACGATTTGACTGGTAAAGTCTACGAAGGTATACATACCCTACCCCCCTCTAGATTTGAACCTATGACCTCTTTAGGAGGAAACACATGTTCTATCATTAGAGACTAATGATAGATTAATAATTAATAAATGTCTGGTTGAAACTTAGAAGACGCGAATAGGATGGTTTCTCTCTTAATGCGAGCATTACAATTTTTTTAAAGTCCATGCCTTGAATATCTAAACACAATATCTGGAACAGGGAATTTTGAATGTGGAGGTCACGTCGATAATGATCCCTTATGTTTCTTTCGTAAACTAAGATGAACCCATTTTGAAGTTGTTTGGAAATTATTAAAACTTAGGCTTTTGGGCCAAATTCACCCTTTTCTAAAGTCCAAAACTAATAAAGACACAAGTACCATAGCCAATGCGGATAAGTCATGTCAGCAATAGAATGCCAATAACTTAAACCATTGCTGACACATAATATCGCATATCGTAAGCCCCTCAATCTCATTATGGTCCAACATTGCAAACACGGGATTTCTCACACTACTCATCTATGCAATTCCTTCAACTTATCTTTCTTCACATGTCTCCTCATTGGCCCTTACATTGGCTCAGTTGGAGAGGGTCCCCTAAATCCACATCGGATAGGATCATGTACATAGAAATGAAATAGAATGGGATCTCGCTCTATGAACATCCAATAAATAGGACATGAGACATTCCTTCTCCTCCTCACGCCATTAATATCATAAAACTCTTCATATCCAAATTCTCTTCCCATTACAGTTAAGTATCAATGAGGTGGCATTGTACTCTACACAACAAAACTCCATGTGAGATCAAAGAAAAAATGTGTGGTGTCACCCTGAAATCCTTAATAACATGAGGCTTGATTAAAATCACCATGACAAATTATTACTCAAATATTCCTCTCGTTTGAGCTATTTCTCTCTCACTTTCCTCTTCTGGAACACGAAGAATATTTTTTTTATCTCCTAGCAACATTCAAATCCACATGACGAGAAAACTCATTCTTACAACAAACTAAATTTCCATTTCCATATTCATATTCATATCTTGCAAAAGAAGATGATGAAAACTCCAATGTTGGCAGGGGAAATAGCTTGGGATTTGTTTCATCCAGTTTTAAGAAAAGAGTGAGAATTAAAATGTATCCAATGTATGTAATGTTTACAGTCTGTCCTGAAATGAAATTGTTAGGGACCTAACCTCCCTAACCACTCATGTAGGTAGAAAAATATGTTTTCTATGTAATAAAGGCCGACATTAGTAAATAAGGCCTATATAATAATGTGAACAAGTCTAATATAAGAAGACTTAATATAAGTTTTCACTTCTAGAAAGATCTTCCTCTAGAATGTTCTTTTGAAGATAGAATTAGTATAAATAGAAGTAGAAGGGATGGGAAATTCTTGTCTTGAGAATTATTGTAATAGAGCTATACTCTATTAGAGGTTTCCCTCTCGAAGAGGTGAGTTAACTTCGTTTTCTATCAGTAAAGGCATCATTGTTCGTGTTGTTGTTCTCTATGTTTTGTTGTTCTATTGGTATTTATTGTAATATTTGTGTTTATGCTTATTATAATACATTTAGTACCTTACAAGTGGTATCAAATCACTTTCCTCTACATAAATTTTTGGGACATTTTTTTTTCCGGGGAGAGATGTGTATTGTCAGCGTCTTTAAAGCACATGATTAGTCATTTGATAGGTAGAAATGTGGTTGGGGAAGACTACACGAAGGAAATACAGATGATTTCATGGGTTACTCAAAAACAAATGTTTCACCTTTTTGTAAACCTTTGTAACCCATGTTGGTACCCCTTCGAGTAGTACACCATTATACAACACTTTTACATGGCCATCACTCCCACATACCTTCATGTATATAGGGAGTCCCCTAGGTCTCCTAAAACCAACCTTAGTTCAACCTATCGGCTACCTGATTGCTATAGTGGCATCGAGAACAACACTTGGGAAGACTACTCTCTAGTACATGGGTAATCAGGTAGTACGGATAAGGGTATGGTCGAGCCTCCTTAGTTGGTGCCTTGAGATATTGGGTCCAGTACTATTGTTAGACCCCACATGTATATCAGAGAGATATAGCATAGGAAAATCCCTTTTATGTAGGAACCCTAAAAACCATAACCCTTGGGAACAAAACAAAACATAATAGAAATAGAAGGGAACTTTTGCAACGCAACCCTGCCTCCTGCATCCAGGTTGTAAAATTCCTACACAATTTTTTTCTTTTAACAATTTGGGCATTCCATCCCTGTGGTATTCTTCAAGCCAAATTATAGCTTTGTGGGAGTAAAAAAAGAAAAGGTTTAGTGATCCCACTAACACCCTTATTCAATAACTATCCCATTGGATTCCTCTCTTCACCTTGATCGTCATGGTACCTATCACTTCTAAGCCATTTTTTCAATGGAACCACCCACCATTCCTAACACCCTTATTTTTCTCCTATCCCATTGGATTCCTCTCTTCTCCCCACCCGTCGTGGTACCCCTCACCTATAACCTTTTTTTTGTGCAAACCCACCATCCCACTTTCAGCTTATTCCCAAATGGCTCTAACTCGCAACCAAGAAATCACCAACTTGATCACTGACAATGAATAGAACAAGCATCACATTCAAGACATTAATTCCAATATTGTTACCATGAACTCCAATATTGCTACCCTTAAACATGATATGTGAGGTGTGTAACAGTCCATAGAATCCCTCTCTACCAAGATGAATCATTTCATGAGTCAATTCCATGGCCCTAACTCCTTTGACCAACCTTCCTACCATGAAGACGTTAGCTCTTCCCATTTCCAAGCCTTTCATTCCAATCACCCTCATCATGAATTGCATCTTCTGAGAGTCGAGGTGAACAAATTTGATGGCTCATATCCCATAGACTGGGTCACTGAAATGGAACATTATTTCTCCTTGCATGGCATTATTAATAATTTGGCCAAACTTCGTTACAATGTCCTCTATCTGGATCTTGAATGTTGGAAATGGTGGAAATGGCGTAAAATGTCACGCCAAGGGTATTTCCAGGCGATATATATGTCTAAATCCTATTACATTTAATTGTCAATATGGGATTCGTAAAATTATGGGATGCAGGCATCGTATGTGCCGGATCAAATCCTATTATAAAACCTATACTAACATATGCACTAATGACATATGAAACAAATTCAGAGAAAAATAAGAATTAATCTTCGCAATCTAAGGTTGCCACAACTTACAAAGGTAGAAATTGTTGAATTATTTACTTAAGTAGTTAACTGAATTGGTGTTCTTTAACTTTCAAAAATTATTACAATAACTACATACAAGAGAATCACTGAAAGAATGACATCCACAACATACACAAGATTTTCCCTGGAAAACCCCCTTGGGGAAGAAAACCCAGCAAAACTTTTTTAGTATAGATTCAATAACAAGAACAATGTATCTCTTTAAGATATATCTCACAAAGTAGAAGATCCTCCACAAACCCTAACCATAACAGAGTAGCACACCACTTGACCAAGATAGACTTTAGCAAATAGACCAAAACCTTCACGAAACACCTCCTTGTTGAAGTTGTGTCTCTCTCTAAGACTTGTACACTTTTATCTTGAGATAGAAAGCTTGTTGTGTGTTCTCCAAATGAGGCGCTAGGACTCTTATAAATACTAGTTGGGGCAACCTAAATTAGGTCTGGGCTGACTTGATGATTTGCTAAGGCACAATAGGGTTGACTTTACAAAATACACTTTATAAATTACATTTAACCTTTTCATAATGGCGCAATAGGGCCGACTTGAAAAATACAAATTTATAATTTACATTTGAAACTTTACAATGGCTCAATAGGGCCAACATGATACAATAAGAATATCTTCCACTACTACTCAAAACTTTAACACTCCCTCTTTGTTAGGAAGGTATTCTTCTGGCATGATCATCATCATTGCTTCTACACTTATGTACACTTGACCATTGTATTGTTGTCTTTCCAGGAATCTATACATCATAAGAAGTTTTGTAAGTATATAGTATGCATATAATATAACATCATCATCTCATCAGTGGGCTCAATAGTCATGGAGGTACTTTATTCCATCTCACACAGTGCTGGGAATATAGCTCTCATTAGGCACCATCTGACTCACATAGAGTCCGACCACTAGCCCTAGGCTATTCCTTCTGGTTGGCACACCAGGAATCTTGTCCCGCATAGACCAAGCATCTAACCACAAGGGTTCGGTGATGTAGTGCACACACTACCCATCTAGCACCAGAATAGGAATCACCTCCAACCACACAGGTTGGCCCTCCAACTATCTAGAAAATACGCCCTCCCAGAAGGATCCACGATTTACACTTCCTGAAGCTAGGAACACACACCCTCCCCAAAGGATCTACATCCACTAACCCTGCGCGAGTTTAGGTTGATTAGTGCCACAGTCAGTGTCTGAACATGGCAACTTTTTGTTACTGCACCACACTATGTTGCTACCACCTGGAGTCGCATATGTAACACATCACTCCCTCTAATTGGGGAATTCCTTCTGGACCACACCAATCTTGTCTCTAAAGTACATGAACTTCACTCTCGATAGAGGATTATTCAACATGTCTCCTACCTGCTCGTCAATAGAGACATACTATATTTTCACTACTCCCTTCAATACCATCTCTCGGATATAATGGTACTTGATCTTGATATGCTTGGACCTGACATGACACATTGGGTTCTCTGACAACTTTATGCAGCTTTGGTTGTCACAAAGGATATAGGTCGCCTCTAACTCGAGATCAAACAATCCCACAACCATCTTTCGAAGCCACACTACTTCGCCACAAGATGAACACGTTGTTACATACTCTGGCTCATCAGAATTGAGTGCCACACAATTATGCTTCCTATTGAACCATGAGATCACAACTGATCCCAAACTGAACGAACATCCAGATGTACTCTTTTGGTATGTGACACTACCTGCCCAATCTGAATCTATGTAGCCTTGCAGTATTATCTCGCAATATGAGATATATCTGAGTCCATAATCAATCGTACCCTTTAGGTAACTGATCACATGTTTTTCTGCGATCAAGTGAACATGTCTAGGCTCAACCATGTACTGAATCAATTTTTTCACTGCAAAACATATATCTAGCCTCATGTTCGTCGAGTACATCAATGAACCAATCATTTGTCTATATATTGTGGCATCCACTGTCTCTAAAGTTGTGTCACACAACAACTTCAGGTTCACCACCATTGGTTTAGATATGGATTTACAATCCAATATCCCGAACCTCTTAAGGATCTCCACTGCATATTTTCCTTGGTTAAGGAAAATCTCATCCGGTCTCTTCCATACCTCTAGAACTAAGAAGTAATGCATCATTCCTAGGTTCTTCATCTCGAATTATGCAACAAGTTTCCTCTTACTTTCAACGATGAGCTTCTCATTCCCTGTTAGAAACAAATCATCCACATATAGTAGAAATATCACAAGTTCACCATCCACAACCTTGATTTAAAGGTTGGAATATGTTGTACTCTTGGTGAAACCCAATCTCATCGGGAAACTGTCAATTCTACCATACCAAGCTCTACGTGCTTGCTTCAGCCCATACAAGGCTTTCTTTAACCTGCACACATGTTTATGCCTGTCATGTGTCTCAAAACCTTGTGGTTGATCCACATGCACTTCTTCTTCTACTACACCATTAAGGAAATTTGTCTTCATTTCCATATGATGTATCTTCCATTTCATCACTGTAGCTATTGCAAGAATGGTCATTATTGAAGTGTATCTTGCAACGGGAGAAAACGTCTCCTCATAATATATTCTTTCTTTCTAGGAGAAACCACGTGCCACAAACCTTTCCTTTTAATTCTCTATACTGCCATCTGTAGTATGATTTATCTTGTAGATCCACTTGGAACTGACAATTGTCTTCTCTTTTGGTCTCAGAACCACATCCCACACATCATTATTTATTATTGACTGGAATTCTTCAATCATGGCATCCTTCCATTCTTTCTTCTATATGTCCTCTTCATAACATGTAGGGTCTGCATCAAAGATGTCACTCAACAATGCTACATAGATGGAATATGGTTGTGGTTTCTTTCTTTCTCTAAAAGATCCATCTAGGGCTCCATACTTCTTTGCATCCTAAATAATTTCTCGAGCCCAAGTTGGCCTTCTCTTCTTTGTAGTCATCTCTGTAGGTTTTTTTGGTTCTACCGCATCATGATGTTCTTTTGGTACCATAACATTACCTGCATATGTATCTGCAACTCTGGGAGATTCAGGTTCCTCATCATGAACCTCACATGTATGATTCTGTCTTGATCTACTAAAGGCTCAATCTTCATCAAAGGTTACTTCTCTGCTAGTCTCAATCTGTTGATGACCAGGGATGTAAACTCTATATGCCTTTCATGTCTCGCTCAACAAAGATACCCTTCTTGCATGAAGGGTCCAACTTGGATCTCTTGTCCTTGGGGACATGTACATATACTAGACAACCAAATATTCTTAGAGGGATGACCTCTAGCTTTTCACCTGTAAACATCTCTTCTAGTGTCTTATTCCAAAGTACATGGGGGGACTTCTGTTATGCACATATACAACGGTCCCAGATGCTTCTTCCCACAGATGCATAGGTAAGTCTTGTTTGTGAATCATAGCTTTCATTGCTTCCATGATTGTTCTATTCTTCCTTTCTTCCATGCCATTTTGTTGAGGATTATAGGGAGTAGAGAGCTCCCTCTTAATCCCAACTTCCTTGCAGAATGTCTTGAATTCATCAGATGTGAATTCTCCTCCATTTTCTGACCTTAGAATCTTTGTTTTCTTTTCAGAGAGATTTTCTACAATATATTTGAATTCTTTGAACTTGATAAATACATCACTTTTAATTTTCAAAAAATAAATCCAGGTTCTACATGAGTAATCATTAATGAATGAGACATAGTATACATACCCTCTTAGTGAATTTGCTGACATTGGTCCATGTATGTCTAAATGCACAATGCTCAGGGCTCCCTTTACTTTGTTGTCACTGTTTGGAAATGGGTTCTTCACGTTCTTTCCTTGTGCGCATCCTCTGCATATTCCTTCATGGTTCAGTTGGGTCTCTGGAAAAGATGTCACCATATTGCTTATGATTGGTAAGGCTTTGTAGTGTAGGTGAGTGAATCTTATGTGCCATAACTCACTCAGAGTTATTGTATTGTGTACTAGTGTTGAATCTGAGTGTCCTGTCAATTTGTATAGGCCTCCTTCTTGGACACCAATCACTACAACATTGTCAATAGTCTTTCCTTTTGGCCACATGAGAACTTCACCATCCATGAAAGCAACTTTGAATCCTTTCTCATCTACTGCTAATATGGAAAGGATATTTTTCTTCAATCCAGGAACATATAGAACATCCTTCATCTTCATGGGTTTCTCGAAATCCAATCTGTAAGTTGCTTATCCTAATCCTTTGATGGGATATTGGTAGTCATCTCCTAGTTCACCTTATGAGGTGAATCTTTCCGACTCGAGTTTGCAATCGAGTTCCTATACCCTGTCATGTGCTTGGAGGTGCCATTATCAATGAGTCATGTGTCACTTCCATGGGTGATTGTTCTGGTAAGAGATGAAATAAAAATATACTCTTCACTTGACTCATATCCTTTAGCTCTATTTTGATCAGGTTCATCATCTTATGCAACATGAGCGTGATGTCTCTTATACTTTCCTTTTTTGACCTTATCTTTCGATTTGGGAAAAAATCTTGCAATCTGTCCCATCTTCTGACAAATGAATCATCTGAGATTTGAGTAGTCCTTTTGGCCTTTGTGTGGTTTGTGAGGCCTCTTGTGGGAATGAGAATCCTTCTTTCTCTTTCCTTTTCCTACATGTGTTTCTAAGGCTTGATCATCATCGGCTAGTTTTTCTTCACGTGCTACAAATCTCGCTTCTTCCTAAGTACAGTCCTCCCACATCCTGCTAAAATTTGTAAGCTTCATTCTAAAGTATGATTGGATAGTTTCTAAACTTTGCATCTTCACACTCTTGAGTTGTGTTCTCAAGTTCATCTTCTGGTTGATATTCTTCCCTTCATACAATTGAGATAGGGCATCAAACATCTGCTTAGGATTTGTTAAATATGAGACGTGAGGGATCAGGTGATCCTTGATAGAATTTGCATTGATTCTCTTTTCCTTGACCAAGATCTTATTGTGTTTTTCCTTGGCTTCATATCCCTATGGCTTTGGAACTTCTTCCTTGAAAAATCCTTCAAGGTCATGCTCTTCTAGAATGAGCATCACTCTATACTTCCATGCTTGGAAGTTATCAACACCCTCAAGCTTCTCATCAAGCTTAGTGTTGATAGTCATGTTTCCCTGTGACAAAAATACGACAAGACTTAAAAGTTTCAAAGAAGAATTTTGAACTTAATATAGAGTGCGCTATGCCATGATAAAATCTACTCCAAGTTCAATCTACAACTTCCTTGACGTCTTGATCTAGGGTTTTATGAGGAAACCCAAATTTTTCAACTTTCAATTTTTGGAAATTTGATCCAGGGGATAGATGTGCCCTCCTAAGGTGATTTCCTTGATGGTATTATTTTTTCCAACGTCTTTCATAAAATAGATGATGTCACCTACTAGGGTTTTGCAGAAACCCTAATTTTTTAAAATTGCAGAAACGAAAAACTGCTCCAAGGAAAAGGTGCACAAGGGTTAGAAATCCTTCCTGAGGATTTGATTTCCCCAGTGAGTACCTTAGTAATGTGCAAATGGATTTTTTCAGGTCTGCTCTGATCCCATGTTGAATTTTTTACTTAAACAGTTAATTGAATTGGTGTTCTTTAACTTTTAACAATTATTACAATAATTGCATACAACAGAATTATTGAAAGACTCACATCCACAACATACACAATATTTATCCTTGGAAACCCTCTTGGGGAAGAAAACCCAACAAAAATTCTTCAATATAGATTCGATAACAAGAACAATGTCTCTCTTTAAGAGAGATCTCACAAAGTAGAAGATCCTCTATAAATCCCAACCAGAACAGAGTACCACACCACTTGACCAAGATAGACTTTAGAAAATAGACCAAAACCTTCACGAAACACCTCCTTGATGAAGTTGCATCTCCCTCTAAGAGTTGCGCACTTTTATCTTGAGATAGAAAGTTTTTTGTGTGCTCTCCAAATAAGGTGCTAGGCTTCTTATAAATACTAGTTGGGCCAACCTAAATTAGGTCTAGGTTGACTTGACACTTTACTAAGGAACAATAGGGCCGACTTTACAACAAACACTTTATAAATTAAATTTGACCTTTTCATAATGGTGTAATAGGGGCGACCTGACAAATACAACTTTATAATTTACATTTGACACTTTACAATGGTGCAATAGGGTCGACATGATACAATAAGAATATCTTCCACTAATACACAAAACTTTAACAAAAAAATATGGTTGTGAGATATCACACCTCGAATGGCTCACGCAATGATACTCTCTTCACTTGTGGAGATTGATGAATGGAGAAGAAATTTAATCACTCTTGCATTGAATGGAAAACTACTTTAATTCAAAGCAAATGAAATGAAGGGAATTAAATCAAGTTTAACTAGCTTTTCAAGCATTCACTGAGGTCTCAACGGCTATAAAACCAGCTTGTAGTGTCTCTTATTCAACTCTTAATGGTTGAAAGGGCTTGGAACAATACTCTACAGACAATCAATCATTACCCACAAACTAGATAAAACTTGGTTTATAAAACAAATGTTATTCTAATTAAAAGGAAGAGATTATCACATCACACTTGCATCAATGTAAAGACTAACTATGAAATCAAATTGCATAAGTAAAATGCCACCTTGTTCTCATGGAGTGAGCTTTGTCTCATGAGAATTCATGGTAGCAAACTAAACTATATAACATTAAATCAAAACATGCTTTTGACAATGTATGTGAAGGGAAATATCAAGAAAATTTATTTATTCCATCATAGTCTAGACATATTCTCCAAGAGTCCTCCATTTGGAATGGAGAGGGCACTCTTATTTATACAAAAAATAATATAACCAATAATAAATTCATATCCACATATCTCTCATGTGGTTACAACCATTTGCTAATAATTAACAAATAATATCTCTAAAAATCTTCCCACAAATCTCTCTAAAATATTTGATAACAAACCTTCCATGATTCTTATCCTTTCAAGATACTTGAGTGATCTTCTCAAATCCTCATCAAATCTTCAAGGTTCAAAGAGGAAATTCGAATTTGAGGCTAAGTGGTAAATTTTGGCATTGTAGAAATCTCCAAATATACCTGTAAATATCACCAAACTCACCCAAGGATAAGTGAAAACATGTTATTTTTCTAATATTTAATCATAAATTCACTTAAAATACTAAAATAAATGCATTGGAAAATATGGAACCTAATCCCACATATAAATGTTAAAATGATTTTAATACAGGGTTACGGGCAAGAGGAAAATGATTAAAATTCAAGGAAAAGGTTGTGCAAAGATGGTAAAAATATGACAATTCTGAGACTCAACAGGTATGTTGCTTGGACACAGTTTGTGGCCGATCTTTATGAATGCTTTGACACCAACACACACCATTTGGGCCATTTGGCCCAGTTGAAAAAATCTAAAATAGTGGAAGACTTTATCGTCGCCTTCGAGAACTTAGCTTTCATAACGGAGGGCATGTCAAATTCCTTCTTCAGGGAATGCTTTATCAATGGCCTAAAGGATGAAATATCATCCCAGTTCTTAATGACTCACCCCCAGACTTGGTTGGTGTTAGGATCCAATCCTAACCCCTCTTCGTGGGTAATTAGTTAGTAGGATATGATTTCTATGTAATAAAGGCCAACATTAATTAATAAGGCCTAATAAATAAAGGAGAATAAGTCAATGCAAGAAGACCTAATAGAATCTTCTGCTTCTAGAAATATATTTCTCTAGAAGTTTCTTTAGAAGGTAGAATTAGTATAAATAAGAGTAGGAGGTATTGGATATATTGTCTTGGAGATTATTGTAATAGAGCTCTACTTTGTTGGAGGTTTCCCCCTCGAAGAGGCAAGTGAACATTGTTATCTCTAATAAAGGTGCTCTTTTTGGTGTTATTCTGGTATTGTTCTAGCTATAATCTTGTTGTTCCATTACTGCTTGCTAAATATTTTTGTTCTACATATTATTATTCATTTGGTATATTGCAAGTGGTATCAGATCTCCTTCTTGGCCAAAAATTGTGGGGTAAATTGTTTTCATGGTAGAGACGTATTCTGGCATCTTTAAGCTACAAAGATTTTTTGTTCCACGCATAAACCCAAAATCGGGGACTCATACATGCAATAAATACAAGTGGTACTTAAGCACACATTTTGGCCACCCTTGTAACCCCTGTTGGTACCCCTTCGAGTGGTAGCGCATCAAACAACACATGTATATAGATCAGTCTAGATATCTTGAAGCCCTCTATAGATAAACCAATCGGCCTCCTGACTACTATAGTGCCACTGAGAACAAAACTCGGGAAGATACTCTCTAGTACCTGGGTAGTTAGGTAGTATGAATAAGGGCATGGTCTAGCCTCCTTAGTTGATGCCCTAATATATTGGGTCGAGTACTACTGTTGGACCCCACATGTATATCATAGAGCTATAGCATAGGGCAAACCCTTATCTGTCGAAACCTTGAATACCCTAACCCTTGGGATGAAAACACAAACAAAACAGACAAGACCTATTGTCGGGGCAACTGTGTCTCCTGCATTCTGATTGTGAAATTCCTACACATCTCTTCCTATTAAGCATTTGGCCATTTCGTCACTGTAGTATTATTCAGATCAGAGTATAACTACGCATGAGTGAAAAAAAAAAGTTTGGGGCCAGGCTGCACCCTTATTTGAGACTTGGTCCATTGGATTCCTCTCTTCATTATGATCGCAGTGGTACCCTTCATTTTTAAGTCATTTTTTAGACGGACCCGATCCTTTTCAGGACGCCCTTATTTGAGACCTATCCCATTGGATTCATCTCTTTGTCTTGATCACTCGAGTACCTATCAATTTTAGGCCCATATTTCTATCCCGACAACTCCTCTGCTACTTAATCCTCCGCCATACCTGCCACCCACTCTCAGTCCCAAGAAACCTTGGAGGACAAGGTGTCCAACCTAGAACAAAAAATGGCCTCCCTGAACACCACCTTACAAATTGTCCTTGACAACCAATCCCACAATCTCGAGAAACTCCTCAAGAGTAAGAATGTTAAGCCCAATATCTAGGACCCTTAGTCTTCCCATTATGAGTATACTCACTCTTCTCACTCCCCTTGGGATTCTCCACCCTATTGGAATAAGGTGCCCAAAGTTGACATCCATAAATTTGATGGTTCCAACCCCGCCAGATGGGTTTCTCAAATGGAACAATACTTCTCCCTTCATGATATTCGGGATGATGAGACCAAACTCCATGTAGGGGTTTTGCACTTAGATCAAGAATGTTGGTAGTGGTGGCAGTGACATAAGAAATGTTATCCAATACTGGCCACTTGGAACATGTTCACTAAAGTAGTTTGTTCATGTTTTGATAGGGAATCACATTTTTTGGGCAAGCTCGCTAATCTACACCAAACTAGATCAGTCAAAGACTTCATCACAACATTTGAATAGTTGCATATCCAAACTAAGGGATTATCTAATGAATTTTACGTTGAATGTTTTATTAGTGGCTTAAAGGAATCCATTAGGGCTCATGTTAGCATGCATCATCCTACTCCCTAGTTGCATGCCAATTAGCATTAGATGCATAGACCATCATTCAGGATCCAACCCTGAAGGCTACATTCCCCAACTATCCTCACCCTAGGGCTATCCCAGCTCCGACACAAACCTTGAAGGTCCAAAAGGTATCTCCAGCAGAAATGGTGGAGTGTCGCAAGCAAGGACTTTGTTATTACTGTGATGAAAAGTATTTACCAGGACATAAATGAAGGGAACAAAATTTATTCCAAATTGATGCATCAACTTCCTCTTCCTATGAATACATACCATTAGATGAGGCTCTTGACTCGGAGGATTCTCAACCAAGTGTTCATGCTAAATATTATATTGCCTCCCTGGTGGCACCAGAGGAACCTGTCATATCTCTTCATGCTCTCTCGGGTATTTCATCCCCATAGACATTGAAGATCAAGGGCTACATCAAACACAGTTTAGTTGTGGTGTTGATTGATAGTGGTAGAACCCATAATTTTATTCATCGCAGGCTTGATGATGAGACCCACAGCTTTGTCTGCCATGTTTCTAAATTTTAAATTATCATCGCTAATGGTGGTATGATGAAGTGTGGGGGGCATTGTGAGAATGTCAAACTCAAAATGGGTGATTATCATCTGAAAACCCACATGTTCTCTATTTCCATGGGGGGTTGTGATATAGTTTTGGGTGTGGAATGGCTTCACACTCTGGGACCAATCGCAATGGATTATCAAGAGTTATATATGAGATTCACCCAAGAGACTCACACCTATACCCTCTAATATCTCCAAGCGAGCTCTCCTAAAATCATTAGTTCTCACAGGATGGAAAAATTGATGAAGAAATTCCACCATGGTGTGATTGATCAATTGCATGTCATCGAGGTCACCGATCAGGTTTCTCTGATAGTCCCTCCTAGCCTACAGCTAATCTTGGACAAGTACCCCAAGGTATTTTAAGTTCCAATGGATTTACCTGCTTCCATGGGTGAGCATGATTATAGCATCCCTCTCCTACTAGGAAGTCAACCCCCCAATGTACATCCCTACAGGTATTCATTTTCTCAAAAAAAAAAAAAATGAAAATATGGTATAGGAATTACTGGAGGCGGGGGTAATTCTCCCTAGTACCAATCCCTATTCTTCTCTTATGGTGATGGTCCTAAAGAAAGAGGGTACTTGGTGCATGTGTCCCTATTTTTGTGCCTTGAATAAACTGACCATCAAAGATAAGATTCTCATTCATGTCATTGATGATCTGTTGGATGAACTCCAAGGTGCCTGTGTCTTCACCAAATTACACCTATGCTCTGGTTATCACCAGATCCAGATGAAGAAGGGAGATTTTCTGAAGACTGCTTTCAAAACTCATGAAGAATATTATTAATTCTTGGTCATGCCTTTTGGCCTTTGTAATGTCCCATCCACCTTCCAAAGTATCATGAATAAAATATTGAAACCTTAACTTCGACAGGTTTTCCTGGTTTTCTTTGATGACATTCTCATCTACAACCACACTTGGGATAGCCACCTTTTGCATGTGGAAAAATTCCTTCATTTGTTACAACACAAAATTTTGTTCTTCAAAAAGACACAATGTGGGTCGAGAAGGGGTAAAAGTGGACCCCAAAATTATACAAGTTATGCAAGGGTCGCCACGACCCACAAATTTAAAGCGCTTAAGGGGTTTTCTCGTTCTCATAGGCTATTATAGGAAATTTGTCCACAATTATGGAAAAATTGCTAAGTCCTTGACCAACCTTCTTAAGAAGAATGCATTTCATTGGACACTTGTTGTTGAGAAAGCCTTCATAGAGTTAAAGAGGCTCGTGTGCACTACTATTGTCCTAGCTGCTCCTGACTTCAACAAAACCTTTATGGTAGAATTAGATGCTTTTGGCACTGGTCTAGGTGCAGTGCTTACAGAATATGGTCGACATGTGGCATTTACTAGCAAAGAATTGAGTGGCCGCAATCTGGGTAGATCTACATATGAAAAAGAAATGATGGTCATTCTCCATGCGGTGCACACATGGTGGTCATATATTTTGGGGTGTCGTTTTCAGATCAAAACTGATCACCATAGTCTAAATTATTTTTGGGAGCGGCGGTTATCCTCCCGAGAACAAAACAAGTGGTTGACCAAAATGTTGGGTTATGATTATGAAATCATATATAAAAAAGGAAAAGACATTATAGTAGCAAATGAATTGTCTATACAACATGAGGAGGATGGATACCTCTTTGCCTTATCCTTACTAGTCCCTGATTGGATTGAAGAAGTATGCCAAGAGTGGCTAAATCAACCGACTCTCTCCTGATTAATTCAACGCCTTCAGAAGGACCCTAATCCTCCCATTGGCTACACTTGGCAAGACAATATTCTCATATATAAGGATCGTCTGGTTCTATTTCCCTCTTCAGCACTCAAGATGAGGCTCTTAAATGAGTTGCACTCATAAGCTATTGTAGGTCATTCAGGATTCCAAAAGACCTATGTTCATGCTTGTCGTTCTTTTTACTGGGCAGGAATGAACAAGGGTATCCTTCACTTTTTAATTGAAGTGTGTCAATGTAATAAAGGTGAAACTATCAAGTCTTTAGGAGCTCTACAACCCCTACCCATTCCAGCTTCTATGTGGACAGACATCTCCATGGACTTTATAGTGGGCCTTCCTAAAGTTGGGAACAAGTCCGTCATCATGGTGGTGGTTGATCGCCTCTCCAAGTATGCTCATTTTTGTGCCTTACTCCACCCTTTCGCACGGCACTAGTAGCACGTGTTTTACTTGATCATATTTTCAAGTTACATGGCATGCCCACCTCTATTGTATCTGATCGTGACCCAACTTTCACCAGCACATTTTGGAAAGAGTTATTTAACTTGCAGGGAACCCAACTGAACATGAGCACAACCTATCACCCCTAGTCAGACGGTCAGACAGAAATAGTCAACAAATGTTTGGAAACCTACTTGAGTTGTTTTTCTTCCGACAAACAACACCAGTGGGTGCAATGGCTCCCCTCCGAATGGTGGTACAATACTTCCTATCATACAACCACTACCATATGAAGCAGTGTATGGGAAACACCCACCTATAGTCACTACATATATTCCAGGCACATCAAAGGTCCAATATATTGATACAATGTTGCAAGGTTGAACAACCACCCTATCGGATCTAAAGGATAACCTCCACATATACCAAAATCGCATGAAGAAATAGGTGGACCAACATTGTTCAGAAAGGGTTTTTCAGGAAAGTGATCAGTGGTTTCTCAAGCTCCAACCTTACAAACAAACATCTTTCAAAGCCCAGGGACATCACAATCTAGCACCCAAGTTTTATGGTCCCTACCAGATCATCAAGCGTATTGGTTCAGTGGCCTACAAATTGGCCCTTCCAGGTACTTCCAAAATCCATCCGATGTTCCATGTTTCCTATTTGAAGAAAGTGGTCGGACAAAATTGCAGGGTCCAAACCATCCTTTCGGAATTAGATGAAGAAGGCTCCCTTTGGCTCCAACCAGAAGTAGTCCTCAATTCTCGTGAACATCAGTTGCATGGAAAAACTATCAAGGGAGTGTTGATCAAGTGGAAGGACACCTCACCAGAGGATGCGACTTGGGAACCAATGACCATACTCCAGCAACTTCCACACCTTCAGCCTTGAGGACAAGGCTACTTTTGAAGGGGGAGGGCATGTTAGGATTCGATCCTAACCCCTCTTTATGGGTCATTAGTTAGTAGGATGTGCTTTCTATGTAATAAAGGCTGACATTAATTAATAAGGCCTAATAAATAAAGGAGAATAAGTCAAGGTAAGAAGACCTAATAGAAGCTTTCGCTTCTAGAAACATCTTCCTCTAGAAGTTTCTTTAGAAGGTAGAATTAGTATAAATAAGAGTAGGAGGTATTGGATATATTGTCTTGGAGATTATTGTAATAGAGATCTGTTTTGCTGGTGGTCGTCGCCTCAAAGAGGAAAGTGAACATTGCTATCTCTAATAAAGGTGCTCTTTTTGGTGTTATTATGGTATTTCTCTAGCTATAATCTTGTTGTTCCATTACTGCTTGCTAAATATTTATGTTATGCATATTATTATTCATCTGGTATATTGCAGTTGGAAGCTACTAAATTATCCAAGGAATCACAACAAGTTGTCTCTTCCTAGAAAAAAACCCTCATTCATTCCTCACCCTAGACCCATCGATCCTGCCACTCCTCTCAAGATCCAGAAATTAATTTGAGCATAAATGGTTGAACGCCAACTTAAGGGTCTTTGATATAATTGTGAGATAAATATTTTATGGAGAACAAGTGTAAAGAACATAAGATTTTTATGGCCATTTTTTAGGATGTTTCTAACGAGGATGTCGATGTTTCCCTTGTTGAAGAGATACCCCAAGAAGATGATCATACTCCGCCCTATGATCCTCCAGAAGTTGAACCTTTGATTTCACTGAATTCCCTCACTAGGTTCTCTGCTCCCCAAACCCTCAAGTTAATTGGCTACATTAAGCATACGAAACTCATCATCCTAGTTGACAGTGGTAGAACCCATAATTTTATTCATCGTTGCATTTCCCAAGAAATCAATTGCTATATCCAGGAAGTCAACAATTTTCAAATCATGATTGTCAATGGTAGTTCCATGAAATGTGGGAGGAATTATGAAAATGTGTGCCTACAAATTGATCAGTAGCATCTTAAATCTCATATTTTTTCTATCGACATGGGTGGTTGTGAAATTTTGCTCAGTGTTGAATGGTTATGCACACTTGGCCCCATCACCATGGAATTTAAGGACTTAACCATGCAATTCCAAAAGAAGGGACAATAGTATAAGTGCCAAGGCATCATGACAAGCTCCCTTGGGATAATCAATTCCCATCGAATGGAAAAGCTACTTAAAAAAAGTATTTCTAGCATTATTTCCCAACTCCATTCCATTCATGTGGTTGAGACACCTTCTGTGCATCTCAATCTCCAATATATACTCTCCTAACACCAAGTTGTTTCTAACACTCGCATGACTCCCTTTGAAGCAGTCTACAGGAAAAAGACACCGTTGATTCTCTTCTACCTGCCAAATATGTTTTTTATGTAATAAAGGCTGACATTAGTAAATAGTCCTACACAATAATGTGAACAAGTCTAATGTAAGAAGACTTAATAGAATTTTTTGCTTCTAGAAATATCTTCCTCTAGAATATTCTTTTGAAGATGGAATTAGTATAAATAGGAGTAGAAGGCATGGGAAAGTCTTGTCTTGAGAATTATTGTAATAGACCTCTACTTTGTTGTAGATTCCCCCTCAAAGAAGCAAGTGAACTTGGCTTTCTATCAATAAAGGTATCATTGTTGGTGTTATTCTTCTCTATATTTTGTTGTTTCGCTGGTATTTGTCGTAATATTTTTTTCTCTGCTTATTATAATACATCTAGCACCTTGAATAAATGGGGCATTGCTCGAAACATATGGGCATAAAATCCTCACCTTTAAGCATTAATTATTTTGTGCAGGTGGCAGATTTAATATAAATCTTGGCCCATTGAACAAGTGGGGAGAGTTGTCATATTTATGTAAGTTAATACTGTAGTCCTAACATTTTCCAAAATTTATTTTATTATACTCATCAACCATCTTCCTACCAACAACACAAACACCAAAGGAATGTCTTTTTCCAAGCTGCCACTGCAAAGCTCAGAGCTACATAAAATTTGAGAACCACTTTTATTTAGGAATAAAGTGTTTTATTTTTTTTTGTCAGCAAACAAGTATAATTCTATTAATCATAGAAGAGTAAGATTGTACAAAATCCACTTTTTTGTTGGCTTGCCACTAGGGAAACCAAACCAACAACAATGGTATGATTCATCGGTCCATAAAGTTTGTTCAAGATTATGAATTTTGACTATGCTAGATAAACTATTGAGCCTTTCTAGATTGTTGTAAGTCCTTACATTGTGATAATATGGAAAACTAGGAAACAAGTGTAAAACTATCAAAAGGTGCATCATGCAGAAAAATAATTCAGAGGGATGCCCCCTAGCCCCAAGGAATTCTCGTTGATGGAAGGTTGGAGGCTACCAGGAGGTTGTTTTGCGTAAGGAGATAGAGGAAGAATATTGTCCCTAATGTCTCAAAGTTGAAGCATGAATTCATCCAACTATAGAAGCACTTCCTCACGATCCCTGTCGTGGTCCTGCAAAATATTCCCTAGAATCGTCTTACGTGCCAATAGATTTCAATTGTGCACTAATACTTGGTGTTGTGTGCTCTAGAGTTGTCAGGTTCTGGAACCTAATTTCACATCTCTGCGTCTACTTCCCAGTCATGGACAGTCCCACATTTCAGATGAATGGCATTCTCTATGTTCTCTATTTCTGCTTTGATATGGGGAGGGGTAAATTCCCAAAACTCGTTGGCAGAGGCCCGAGCATCCTGTTGCACTCTGGTGTTGACAAGTTCGGGGGTTGAATTTCTAGAGTTGGAGGGGTCATACTTGTTGGAGATATTATACACTCACCTAGGTAATTATTTTCCTAAAGTTGATATTCCAATATTAAGAATGCTTCTTTAGATGAGAATATTCCCCTACAAAATAGGGTGTTTCTCTTCAGTTCAGAGTAAGTTACACTCAATTAGACTAGTGGAAGTCACTCATGTATGGAAACCTCGATTTTATCACCAACAGTTGCATGTGTTTCTCTCACTTCCACATGTGTGATTTAGTTAACTTATGATTGCATGGATCAATTAACTAGGACTAGGTGGGAGATTACTTTGGTTTTCGTTAGTGAGTGTCTAGATCTCTCTAGATCACTACTATGACGCATTAGTTACTCATGTAGCCTATATTTATTATAAATTATTCACTCTTTAAGTGTGGAATACAGATAATAGAAATTAATTTCATTCTTTTCTCCCATTTTTGTCTTCTCTCTTCATCTAAGTACCTACATGAAAACTAGCATTCCTTTTTATCGTGTCCCGGAATCTCAGTGCCTTGAGATATCCATTATACACTATAATGACCGATTGATGAGCCATACCATCATGAATTTGGCCTTGCAACCTTTTGGAATGATGGTCAGGATGATCGGATGAAGTCATGACTAATCCAATGTATTGGTGAAGGAGGTGGAGAGTACTCGCCATGTATAATAATAAAATATTCATTTAAACCTGGTTCCTCCTCATTAAGCCCTTTGTTTTGTGTTTTCGTCACCTGAGTATGGTCGGACATCACCAACTAGGTCTCACTAAATCTGGATGCGAGTTGACTAGGATTGAAATAGATATCGGTCGCATCTCTAACACCCCATCTGAGGGAGGAATAAAGTGCATTATAATATATCCATTTTATTTCAATTACTTTTGTTACGAATAAGGGGCATTATAATAAACCATTTCATTTAGTTATTTCATGACGAATAAAGTGGATTACAATAAAAGCATTATGTAGTGGCAAACATAAGAATAAAGTGCAAACATTATAATAACAAGAGAAGCAAAGCTGCATAATACTGCCTCCTAAGATTTTATTTATTATTTGAGGGATGAGTTATTCACACAAACACGTATATTCGGTCAAGACTAAATTGTTATGACTTGGCAGTACTATAATAGTTATAATAACTAGATGAAGTTTGCGATGTACCTTCTATGAGGCCACGATGGCATAAGATGTGGCTTATAATCTATCTATGAAACGGTGACACGGCCAAGGGCTATAAAAGAGAAGATTCGAAGAAATACAGTAACACCGACGTTACCTACATATATATATATATATTTATGCACACTGGCGAACCAAGTATCTATTTCTGTCGGCAACCAACTAGTAACAACGTGCAGCCAGAGGGATGGCGATTGTCGAATTCAACAGATATTTTAATATAATATGTGCAAGATTCAATATAAAATAATGTCGCCACATGCATCCACAGGTCTACGAACACCAAGAAAGTATCATTGACGCGGGGCATCTATCCTCTAACACTGCCTGTTTGGTGTTTGCATAGAAAGTACGTGTAAATTACCTGTACCATATGGACCAGCCATGAGCCACTTATATAATTACGTATATAATAAAGCTCATAAACTGATCCATCTTACAAGAAAGGCATTCTCCAGATTAACAGTCCACTTTACCCAGTCCACTCACCTGGGAAGACCAACTGGAACAGGTTATGGCTCTCCAACCGGCATTGGACTTTAATCAGCTACGTCGGGACTTTGCATATGGAACTGATGCCGGAAAAAATGATATGAGAACAAGAAGGTATGGTGGAACATCACTTCTTTGAACACCATGGGATGATGGAACAACAAGATTTTACTTTCGAACTGCTATTGGTGCCTCTCCCACTGTTGTTGCTGAGCTCTTTCCTGGCGAAGGTTTGCTTATGTGTAGCATGCAACCCGGAGGGTGCTATCCCAAGGTACGACGCCCCCCGCCCAATAAGTAACTTCCACTATTTCACGGCCAAGGTGAAGAGTACGCGGAACAACATTGGTTCCTCTTCGATGCAATCTGGCGTGCGTGAAGGACCACGGATGCTATCCGACTGACAATTGATTTAGTTGGTCTCACAGTAGAATAGGTATTTATAGAGTTCATGCCACGACTGATAGAATTTATGCTCCCAAGGAAGGTTTTTCTTGTGAGGCCTTATTGACTCTTTGAAGAGGTTTACCGAATCTAGACAGAGACCACTGAAGAGGGTTCTTCCCATCCATGTAGATAGGGGCGAGGGATATCAAGATGACATTATTTAGCATGCCCTAGCATCAATAAAACAACAGTAGCATCAATAGCAACAATAAAACAACAGTAGCATCGGCATCTTCTTCTTCAGAGTATGGYGTGCGGGAGGGCCCGTCTTGTTTATTTGTGGGTCCTGTGGACACAGCTACGAAGGACATGCTAGAATCCCTATATCAGCAGGTACCCTTTCCCCTATTTCTCTGAATATTAATTTAGTTGTTGGTTTTTCAGATATAACGCGGGCTATCTATTTGTATCCGCTTGCAATTGCAAATAATTTGAAGCATCTAATCGCTTCTTCGAACAGAGGCAATATCTCCTATCCTAGGAGGAGCCGTATGAGGCAGTAGCTTCACGTACGGTTCTGAAGCCGAGCCTTTCCAGCCAGCAATGGATACAGACTGATATGTTGTCCTGTGCGGGTGCCTTACGCGTACTTGGTCAATTAATTTGAAATCTTGAACCATGTGAAGGTTCCAATAACACCTTAAACTTATTAACCAATGAAAAGTTAGAAAAGTACAAAATTTTATATATCAAAAAAAAAAATTTATTTTTTTTATGTTTAACTTTAGCTTTTTTAGAAATGTTTTTTAAGTCAACGTAAATTAATAGATGGTCAAAGGCGATCCATCTCTATATACTGCCGGAGGCAGTATAATAATGAATAAAGTGCAAACGTTATAATAATGTGGACATAACAACAAAGAGGAAATTTGTGTACAAGTTTTCCGATGGCTACTGTTTTATCTTTTTCCTTGCTTGGAAAATTAAATGCTTCTAATTTATTCCAATGATTGATTTTAACACCATTTTTCTTAATTTGTTTGTTGCAAGGAGAATTGTATATAACAAGATGCTCCCTGACTACTATTTTATATTTGTCTTAATTTATTCAATTAATTGAATTGTAACAACATTCATTTTGATTTGCTCTCTCGTGATTATGAAATAAATGAATAAAATGTAATTTATCAATCATTGAATATTCAAACAATAATCCAATAACTATTTTTGAAACATGAGCATACAGCTTCAACAACAACAAACCACATATCCACAAAATAACATGGACAAAGCGATATAGACAGTTATCCATCATGCCCATAACTCAACTTAATTCCAAATGCAAACATGAACGACATTTAACCTCAAATATCTAATTCATTGTTCATTTTATATAAATCACAACTATTTGTGAATATATATGTAAATAATTGGTCATTTTATATAAATCATGGCTATATATCGCCTTTAACCTTGGCTCTTTATTCATATCTATTTTAAAAATATGGTTATATATCACCTTAACCTTGGTTATGTGGATGTAAAATATTTAAATAATGTTTAAAATTATTTGTCAATTACTTGTTATATATCGCTTACTTATTCTTTGAAACTAAAAACATATGCGTCCCATGTTTTTTTAGATATCATTAAATCATTAACGACATTGTTTACATCTTCATAATGCAATGTAGTAACACATCTCTACACTCTACCATCTGCATGTTAAAGACTAGGCTCACATGACACTTGTTAAAATATTGTAGACAACCAAGGCCATGCGCTCTAGTGCCCCAAACACATCGGTCATCTTCATGGTAGCTAAGGGATTGAATTTGGTAAAGTAATTACTTTCTTTAGTTACTGGAAATTTCAAAGTCATGGTTATTCTACCAATCGCTTATGAACTATTGTTTCAAGAGTGTGTTCAAGGATGTATGAAATATTTGAATGTTGTTCGTTGGAGTCCTGTGCAAGAAGTCAAAATTCGAAATATTTTGTAGAAATGTGAATTACAGAGGTAAAAGACTCTCTAGTGGTTTAAATCTCTATTCAAATGCAAGCCATGGTTGCTTTGAACTTCTAGGAGTCCCAGACACTTAGAATTAGAAGAAAACCACACAGGTGAGACTACACTCACAATCTATTATTCAATGAAGACATATTACATCATAATATAAGACTCCAGTCTACTTAAGCGGTTACAACAATAAACAGAAAAATAGGATCTACATTAATCACTAGTAGAGTTTGTCTACGTAACTAGATCTTGCTCCATTATTTCCAATTCTCCCCCTTAATGGAGAATGGATTGACATCTATACCTAAAATCTCCCTAAACAACTCAAACTTAATCTTTCCAAGAGGCTTAGTGAAAATATCAGCAGTATTTTCACAAGTATTACAATACATAAGAGCTATTTCATTTTACTGCAACTTTTCTCTAACAAAATGAAACTAAGCATCAACATGCTTTGTCCTTGCATGATAAATCGGATTATTCGCCAACTTGATTAATATTTGATTATCACATTTGATCATTGTAGATTCCTTTTGTTCTTCTCCAACATCTTGAAGAAGTCTTCTCAACCAAACAGCTTCACAAGTTGTTGCACACAAGGCTTTATATTTTTCTTCAGTAGAAGACAAAGATACAGTAGGTTGTTTTTTACTGCTCCATGAAACAATCCTAAATCCAATGCCAAACGCATATCCAGTGGTTGATCTTCGATCATCCAGATCGCTAGCCCAATCAGAATCTGAGTAACCTGTCAACTCAACATCAGATGCATCAGTATATTTAATATCATAATCAAGTGTTCATTTTAGATACTTAAGTACCGCCTTTGTTGCATTACAATGGATTTCTTAAGGTTTCACCATAAACTGAATTAACATACTCACATAATATGCAATATCAGGTCTGGTTGTGGTGATATAATTCAAACTACCCACCATCTGTCTATACATAGTGCCATTCACCTCCTTCGAACCATCATCACAAGAAAGTTTTACATTCTGCTGCATGGGAACAATAGAAGATTTACACTGATCCATTTTAAATCTCTTAAGTACTCATCTAACATAATTACTCTCACAAACAAAAGTTTGGCCTGCATTTTTCCAAACTTCAAGACCTAGGCAGTAATGTAACTCACCAAGATATTTCATTTCAAAAACTTGTGATAACTACTCCTTGATTTCATCAATTAATTTCTCCGCATTTCCTGTAATTATTAAATCATCAACATATAAGGAAATCAATACTATATACCCCTGCTCATCAAATTTGGTATACAGATTTGGATCACTTTTGCTCCTCATAAAACCCTGTTGAACAAAGAAAGAGACTATCTTCTCATACCATGACCTAGGTGCCTGTTTTAGTCCATACAATGTTTTATTTAACTTACACACTAAGTGTTCTTTCCCATGTTCCACAAACCCTCCAGGTTGAGTAAGGTAAACCTCTTCCTTTAACTCACCATTCAAAAATGCATATTTAACATCTAATTGGTGTAGCTTCCAATGATATTTTGTAGCTAAAGCAATTAACAATCTGATAGTATTTAATTTAGCTATTGGTGCAAATGTTTCAACATGATCAATACCTTATGTTTGTGAATACCCTTTTGCCACCAATATAGCCTTATATTTGTCTATACTACCATCTTATTTAAACTTGGGTTTGTATATCCATTTTCATCTAATGGGCTTTTTATGTTTAGGCAATTCAGTCAATTCCCAAGTATTATTTTTCATTATAGATTCATATTCTTCCTCCATTGCATTTCGTCATTCATCATGTTCATTGGCTTCATTAAAACTCATGGGTTCTATGACATTTGAAATAATACTCATTAGGGCATAATATTTATACCTCTTAGGGAGCCGAACCTATCGTGAATATCTTCTCAACTGATTATTTTCCTCCCCACTTTGTGAAGACCTGTCTTCACCACTAGGTGAACTCTGATTGCTTCAAGTGTCCATATCACTGTCATTGAGTCCTTCGTGTTGTTGTTGTTGTCTCTATGGTTGAGACTGTTGTTTTGGTGGTTGTTGTTGCTCTTCTTTAACTCCTTCATCCAGAAGTTTGTTTCATTCCCCATGACTGTTGTTGTCATCATTTCCTGCTTGCTCATGGAAAAGTACATCTCTACTCGCAAATACTTTGTGAGTAGAAGGATCAAACAATTTGTATGCTTTGAATTCAAAACAGTACCCTATGAAAATACATTTAATGGATTTAGCATCCAATTTCTTCCTATTCTCCTTTGGAATATGTGCAAACGCTTTACACCCAAATACTTTCAAATTATGAACTGCAAGTTTGGAACCATACAAAACTTTGAAAGGAGTAATATTATCAAGACACCTTATTGGACTTCTATTCTTTAAATAAACTACAATATTTATGGCTTCAGCCCAAAATGAATTCGAGAGATTCTTACCTTTCACCATACTGCATGCACACTCCACCAGAGTTATGTTTATCCTTTCAGCAACTCTGTTATGTTGTGGAGTGTAGGGTACTGTAAACTGTTGTACTATTCCATGATCTTTGTAATATTTGATGAAGTCCCCTGATTTATACTCTCCCCCTTGATCTGAAAGGAGGATTTTGATGGATTTTCCTGTCTGCTTTTCCACCATGGTTCTGAATTCCTTAAAATACTTGAAAACATCACTTTTTCTTCTAAGGAAATAATCCCATGTGTATCTCGTGCAATCATCAATGAATAAAAAAAAGTAAAATGCACCTCCTAAAGACCTAGTTTGCATAGGTCCGCACACATCAATATGCACAAGATATAACACATCTCTCTTTTTCTTGTCAGGATTATAGGGGAATTCATCTATGTGCATCTTTCCTAATGCACATCCTTCATAAGCAACATTCTCATTCTTTAACATGGGAAGTCCTTCAACCATATTTTGTTTCTATAATAACAATAAATCATGATGATTGATGTGGCCATACCTTTGATGCCAAAGACTCTCTGTTGGCATAGTTGCAGAAGTCAATGCGTGATGTTCTTCGCCGGTAACATCAAGCTTGTATAGCCCTCCTTCTCTGACTCCCGTTGCAACATTTTTTTATTGGTCCAGCAGATCCTTCACTATGCAATAATTCTTGAAGAATTCAACCTTCAAGTTCTGATCTGTAATGGTGGACACAGAGATCAATTTTTTCTTTATCCCTGGCACATACACAACATTGTGAATGTGACGAACAGTACCATTCGACAATGTCACTGGAATGTCTCTATATCCCTTGATCTGATGAGCGCGGTCATCTCCAAGATATATGATGGCTTCATTCTGTGTTTCTTTAAAATTAGTATACCACATATTATTACATGTCATATGTATTGATGCTCCGGAATCCACAAACCAGGCATCAATATCATCTGTTTCGGCAAATAAAGCAACATTAGATACAAATAGTCTAAGATCCTGTGAATCAAAAATTGGGGGTTCATCAATATCATCACTAGCAATAAATAATCTGAGATCATGTTTTGAAGATTCTTTTGCATAATGACCTGAATGTTTTCTAGGTTTATTCCTAGCCTCATCACTCTTCTTCTTATGATAGTCTCTAATGAGATGTCCAGGTCGACCACAATAAAAACAACTCTTTGACTCATTCCTATTAGAGGACATACCTTGATTCGGCCTTGGAGATTGTCTTCTCTGCGATGAACTACCTCCTCTGCCTCTTTCTCCTAATCTCCCTCTCGGGGATCTTTTATTTGACCACGAGTGCCAAATATTTATGCTGGGGCTTCAGATTTGAGCACCTCTCTTTCAGTTGCAACGAAATACCTGTCAATTCTTCAAAAGTAGGAGGTTTCTCCCTTGCTGCAAGACCTGTTATGAACATCTGATAGTCTTCTAGCATACCATTTAAGGTAATTGTGACAAGATCAGTGTTGGAAACTGTTTCTCCTATATTTCCTAGCTTGTCTTTCACTTCTTTAATGCAACCCAAAAATGAACTAACAGAATCATTTCCATCCATCTTGATGCCTAGCAATTTAGTTTTCAGGAACATAATACGATTTGTGTTGTTAGTTTCATATAAAGCTTTAAGTGTTGTCCACGTTTCAGCAGAAGTTTTAGCTTCTCTAATATGTGGAATTATGCTATCTTTAACAGACATACGTAACAATACTTTGGCCTTGTTTTCGCGCTTATCCCAATCTTGGATATGTCATGTTGTTTCTCCTGTAGCTGCATTGGGTTTCGCTTCATCTCCCTTCGCAATCATCCAAACACCATAGCCCTCCATCAGGGTCTACATTTTGAATTTCCAGTTAATGAAATTCAATCCATCTAATTTGTTGGCTTCGTTGAGGTAGGTCTCTGCCAGAGGATTCTCCATCTTTGAAAGTGTCTGCTCGTCCAACCAGAGAATGGATCCTTGTATCACCAAACACACTTCAATCCTGAAGGCGGTGAATCGCCAAGAATATGCAACTTTCGTCAATTTTCTCACGTGTTGAGCAGTCCGCCGCTTTGCCTTCGGATCCACCAATCCAACTCTACCTTGTCTCTCAAAAACTTAAAAAAGAAACCTTAACACCAATTCATGTATAAAAAAACCCATGCTCATGTATAAAAAACTCACATATAAATAAAAACTCACACTCATGTATAAAAAGCTCACGCTTCCCCACAAAGGCAATAAACAACTCCCTTCATACAATACCCTTCATGATTTCCTTCATACAATACCCTTGATGACAGTAGAGTGCTCCAAAAAATAACTCACACAAACCTTAATACCACTCACACAAACCTCACGCTTTTCAACCACGCGAGATTCCAATTAAAACAATTGCACCGATTTTGACAATCACGTAGCTCACAACACTAAGGTCTGGGCAGTCGCACAGACTTTACAAGCGAAGACCTGTGCAAACAATAATCTCGCGCGACTGGTTTGGGAAGTATGTGCTCCACAGACTAAGGAAGGGGAGCACTAGCGCTCCTGTACAATGGAGGGGGGGGCACTAGGCAAAGTTGGCAATGGTCTCGGAGAGTGGAGGGGGGAGCACTAGCGCCCTAATGCTCTTAGTTTCATACAATGGGAGCGTGAGGCCTCTGAAAATTTTAATTTTTCAAGTGTGAGAGCGTCGACGCTCCTCTAACACTGCATAGGGAGCACTGATGATCTTTCTCAAATCAATTCGAGATCTTGTACCATGGATTTCGCCTCAGCAGCTTTGATGCCAACTTAGAATTAGGAGAAAACCACACAGGTGAGACTACACTCACAATCTATTATTCAATGAAGACAAATTACATCATAATATAGGACTCTAGTCTACTTAGGCGGTTACAACAATAAACAGGAAAATAGGATCTACATTAATCACTAGTAGAGTTTGTCTACGTAACTAGTTCTTGCTCCATTATTTCAAAGTTAAATTCTTGCAATATTGGTTTAGTTGAACCTTGCAACAAATCTATTCATGTGTAGGTCTAAGTAGAAGCTATGGTGGATTTAGCACTATGGTGTCATTATATTCTTACAGTGGATTTAGCACTATGGTGTCATTATATTCTTACAGTGGGTTATACAATAAATAATACTGGTATTAAAAAAAACTCAAACATGGCATCCAAAGAAAGTGAAGACTTAGAAAATAGGCTAACCCAATTAAAGAACCAAGTTGATGAAATGAGTGCTAGTATGTTGAAACCAATGGATTTATCAGATTCTTGAGAATACCTTAAAAATGAAATGGAAAATAAGATGGATGGAAATAGGAAAGAGATGGAAAAGAAGATAGAAAAGAAGATGGATGAAAATCGAGAGCATGTGGAAAAGAAGATGTTAGAATTGCAAAAGTCCATGTTTTCCATGATCTTACATGCTCTATATGAGAGACTCCCTATAGAAGATATCAAAATGCAAGGAAATCATGAAAATGTAGAGGAAATAAATATTTAGTCCTAAAATCATGATTATTCATCATTCCAAGATCCACATAATCAAGGCTTCAAGTCAACACCAAGGAACTTCTTCGCTCCTAAGATCGATATGAGGAAGTTTGATGGTAAAGATCCTATAACATGGATATTCCAGATGGAGCAACAATTCGATCTACACAAAGTGCCAAGCTTACAAAARGTACCTATTGCATCCTTGTATTTAGAAAATGATCAATTTATTTGGTATCAATGGCTTTGTGAAAGAAAATAGAATTATATTATCTCTTGGTACATTTTTATGGATGAATTGATATCACATTATGGGGATATTAAAAGCAATACATTATTTATTCAATTGATAAATATTTGGCAAAAAGTTCCAATTACAAATCACATTCAAAAATTCCAAAAGCTCAGTCTTAGGGTAAAGAACATTCTCGAGGAAATTTTTTTAGATCTCTTTATGGGCACTCTAAAGGAGAAAATTCAACATGAGGTGCATCTCTTCGAACCTAAAGCCCTAGAGAAAGATTTCATTGTGGCAAGGAAAGAGGAAAACAAAATATTGCTACTAGAAGGGTGGCCTCTAACAACTACATAGATAACATTGTTCCCTCTCCTAACCTCAATTAACCGACAAGGTTGACACCTCAACAAATGGATGAAAGAAGAGCAATAGGACTATGTTTCAATTGTGACAACAAGTACAGTAAGGGGCATAAATGCAATGAGAAGAAATTATTCTACATAGACTGTGAAGAGGAAGAATATCAAGAATTAGAACCATCATAATATCTATATCTAGAAGATACTACTCCATCGATATATTGGCATGCATTGGTCAACATCAGTACTCCACAAACCCTCAAGATACAAGGATACATAAAAAATAAAAAGGTAGCAGTGTTGATTTATTCTAGTAGTACCTATAACTTCATCAATTACAAATTAGCAAAAGATCTCAATTGCTTTGTATATCCAGCACCAAAGTTTCAAGTAATGATTGCAGATGGAGGTACCATAAATTGTTCTGGGAAGTTCCATAGTATTAAGCTCAATATGGGGTAGTATTTTTTTGGATAGTCCCATGATTTCCATTCAAATGGGTTGTGTTGATGTTCTATTAGAGGTCCAATGGATACGATCATTGGGAACAATGGATCTTAATTTTCAAGATCTTTTCATGAGATTTTCCTCAGAAGGAAAGGAAATTGAGCTTAGAGGTATCCAAGGAAAACCCTCTAAGGTGATAAGCTCTAATAGTATGATAAAATTACTCAAAAAGGGACACCATGGTGTAATTTCACAATTGTGCTCACTAGATGTTCAAACATCTATGTCCTCTACTCCATTGGATCTCCAAATAGTTATCAACAATCATTCCAAGGTATTTGGAGAAATGCCTAAGGGTCTTCCAAATGCTCGAGATCATGACCATGCTATTCATTTGCAACCAGGAAGTGTACCACCTAACATTATGCCTTACATGTATCGATATGTGTAGAAAGGTGAGATTGAGCATATGATTGAAGAAATGTTAGAAGTTGGCATCATTCAACCTATCTAAAGTTATTTCCCTTCACCAATGGTGATGGTTACGAAAAAGGATGGTTCATGGTGTATGTTTCCATATTATAGACAACTCAACAAAATGACCATAAAAGATAAGTTTCATATTCTTGTTGTTGATGAATTAATGTATGAATTGTATGGAGCAATTTTGTTTACAAAGTTGGATCTTTGTTCAGGATATCATCAAATCAGAATGAGGAGGGAAGACATTCTGAAAACATCCTTTATGAGTTTTTGGTTATGCCATTTGGACTTATTAATGCGCCTTCAACATTTCAAAGATTGATGAATTCTATTTTCAATCCCTTTCTTAGAAAAACTGTGTTAGTATTTTTTGATGACATATTAATCTACAAAAAATATTTGGGAGAGCATGTACAACATGTTGACATAGTATTACAACTATTGGAAGAGAAACAATTTTATGAAAATCCTTCCAAGTGTGCATTTGGGGTTCAAGGAGTATAATATTTGGGCCATATCGTATCTCATGAAGTTGTAAAAGTGGACCCTAACAAAATTAAAGCTATAAAGGAATGACCAATTCTCAAAACCTTGAAGAAACTTAGAGGACTCTTAGGATTGACAGGCTATTATTGCAAGTTTGTCAATAATTATCGTCAAATAGAAGCACCTCTAACAACATTATTAAAGAAAGAAGCATTTTCTTGAAATCAAACATAAACCAAATATTTTGATAAATTAAGGAGGTTGTTGGGTCATTGATTTGACACCTTTTCCACCGTTGGAATTACTTATTTTCTTATCATTTTACCTCTTCCATTCATCCATCCATTACCATTTTTACCTTATTTCCTCATGAATGCACCAATACAAACATTCATGCATTAAATGGTTGATTATCATTAATTTCCTTTATTTTAAATGAATAAGAGAGGATTGTGGTTGGTTTACTAATGATGATTGATGAAGTATGTAGCCACAATTCAGTTCTTGCTACCATAGTTTACTTCCTGCTACCATCATCATCGAATTTCATACTTCCAGTTGTCCAAATGAGAATCGGCCAAAACGACTTTGCAGATAGAAGGTTTGAGATGGTTATGTGTTCATTATATCATGCCCAGGTCGACATCACAAAGCTCTGGCTCTTTGTCAAAGATTCTCGTCAACTCACGTCAGTTTCCAGGCAATGCTTTTGTGGTGCTATTTCTAAGCATATGAAGGAAAATCTTGGCAATCTAAGACATGGGTTTTGTGCAAAATGAGCCCAATTAGCTAAATCGCATTTGGTTTCCTCAAACTATGAAGGATTTGGGCGATATGAATGATTCTTTAAAATGGATTTTCTTAGAAAATGTTGTTGCAGATGGTTTGAGGATCCGTGGGTTGTGGATCTAAGATCTTGTTTGCAATGTATAAATATTGGATATGATAACCTTCATGATATATAGATGATGATATCAAATCGATGTAACCTCATATTATTATTCTGAATTAATACAATGAAGTTCTTGTTGTTGTTCAATTCATGAGTTTTATGCGTTGAGTTTAGAAGTTCAACTTTATATAAGTCCTTTTCAAGTAATGTTCCCCGAGCTAGGAGAGCCCCCTGAGGAGGAGTACACTGCTCATTTACTTCACTATTAGTATTGCTTTTTTATTCAATTGTGAGATTTTACATTTCTGTTCATTTCTTTCATGCAAGTTTATTTATTTATGTTCACACAGGGTAACTAACACAACATACAATTAATTGAATAACTTATTATTATTTTAGATGCAGGAACCCTCATTTCCTTAGATGACTGAAAGACTGTCATTAGAAATCCAATAGATTGATGATCCTAAGGGTTTAGAATTACCCTTCTGTCTTTATTAATTTGTTTCAACATCATTAATACAAAAACTCTGTTTCCACAGCTAAGGAAGTGAACAATTACTCTATTTTATGTAGCTAAAGCAACAATTCTGCTTCTGTAGCTAAACAAAAAATAGTTTTATTTTTTCATAGTAATCATTTAGAGATAGATTAGAAGCTAAGGCCTGCATATATTTTGCATAGTAATCATTTAGAGATATATTAGAAGCTAAGGCCTACATATATTTTGCATAACACTTCATCAATTTATGATCTCTATATTGATGATTTAATGTAGCAGGGTTCACCTAATTGAACTGATTAACATTTTTGGCGTCGTTGTCCGGGAAGTGAAAAAATATATTAGTTTTTATTTTTATCATTTAAATTCATATAGTAATGAATGCATGGGAAGATAGATGAGAAGACAAGAGGTAAGAACATGCACATTCACTATAAGTAAAGTTGTAGTGAGTCTCTCTTCAACCATTTAAACCATGTTAAGTAGAATGCATGTAAAGACTAATTTGTGTCAAATGATAACATGGTGACAACATGGTCTTAGTAGCATGAGGTATTCAAAACGTAGTGTGTTTCATTTTTTTTTGTAGACTTGATTCAATAGAAAAATTTTAATTATTTTTGGGTGTTGTAAGAACCTCCCATACACTAATCCATATGCAAGACAGGTACTATCATCCAACAAGAAGAATTCAAGCACGTTCTAGAATATTTTCAGTAAAGAATATTGATACTCCAAGAACTCTCTCAAATCCTATCAACATTTGGAAACATCTATGCATATCGGAAGGAGAAAATTCTGACAGCATTTAGGAACACACCTGCACTCCGGGAAGTGATAGGAGATAAAACAATTCCATGAGAAACATCAATAAGAATACCTAGAAGATACAAACAACCATGGGAAACATCTAATGGAGGGAAGACATTAGAACCTGAGATCGAGGAATTTCTACCATGCATATCATCAGATTCTTTATGCATTCAAGAGACCAATCAACAAATAATAGAAGATATGCATGACATGACAAAGGAGGACATACAAAGTGATGTTAATGAGCAAGTGGACCAGAGGCATCATGACTACATTGAATTATGGTTACGAGAAACTATCAGTTCACAACATTCCTTTACTCTTCAACAATTCTTGGCATAATATCAATCAAAGTAGTTGGTTTCTCATATCCTGGTATATATCAAATTATATCTTTCAAACCTAAATATAAGTTTATTGGTAATCTTGTTACGTACATATCTCCATTAGAAGTACTCCTATACTTGAAAGAGATTTTATTTTTCAAGCAAAGTAGGATAGGGTAGAAGAATAAGTGAATAAACAAAATAGTAAGGACAAAAATAAGTCTAGTTGTGAAAATCGGTTTAATGACACCACTGGACATGAGTTTTGCTTGAAAACCATGCAACTAGTGGGAACAATTCTCAATAAGTTATGTTGTTGATTCAATCTTATATTTTGGTTCTACAAATTATTTTCATTCTATGCTCATATCGGATGATATGGGATCCCTTAAGGCCTTCCTTCTAGTAGGTCTTGTCCCATTGACATCACACTCTATATGCGATCAAGATCCAAAGATATTTATAATGCCTTGGAACTTGTATGCCTCAATGATATTTTGCCTCATTGATAGCAATGGGGATGCATTAATGCCTCCTAACTATCATATCCTACAGGCTACTCGATGCCAACACATTCATTCATGTCTTTCAGGATGCATTAAGGTACCTTGATGCTCATTAACATAGTTATCAACTTAATGAGAACTGTGACCTCAAAACGAGAGCTCTGGCCCAAAAAACTCATATTTTTGCATAAAAAACATGAAAATCAACCCCCAAATGAAAAAGTGGTGCTACCAACATCACCATTTTTTCAAACAGGGTCAAATTACAACATTTTTAAAGCATGGCCTTCAAAACTCATACAGTAGCTCAGAAAAACCTTAAAATTAACACCTAAATAAAAAAGTAACGTTAACTAAAAAAAAAAAGTCAAAGCGTTAAAATTATGGTTAATTACAGCCTAGTTGAAACCGTGGTTTTGACAATAGATCCCTATGCCAAAAAAAACTCAAAATTGGATACAAAATGATCACTTTAAAATTTATTTATTAACTTTTCTTTTTTCTTAAATTTACATTGAAAAATAAATAAATAAAAATAAAAATTGTAATTCTTTTTTTTTTGTAATGAAGCAAAAAAACACATTTAAAAAAAATATTCAAAACCCAAATTAAACAAAAAAGAAAAACATTAAAAAAAGGGTAGAAAAAACAAACCTAAAAAAGAAAAGAAAAGAATTTAAAATTTCTAAAAAAAAAGAAAAAAGAGTGATCTAAAAAAATAGTATATATTTTTAAAAAATAATAAGGAAAAAAACACTTAAAACCTAAAAAAAATAAAAAAAAAATAGAAAACACTAAAATCCTT
>ML786492.1:620526-703452 GCA_009831015.1 Picea engelmannii | reverse complement strand
AATTCCTCCGGAAGCAAACCCTAGGCTAGATAGCCAAACAAAGAGTAGTGCATCAATCCCCAAGGATAGCGCATCACAAAAAGTTGATCAGATAGTCCAAACCCTAGCCAAGAGATATTCAAGCCAATACTGAGAACTAGTTGTTGTTGTAGCTGCACCTGCAACCCTCCTCCAAACATGCGCATCAAACTGCAACTGCAGTGCGCACCAACTGGGAAACTGCAATTCTGAGATGCTGCAAATGAGAACTGGTGCCCTGTATTTATAGTAATCCTGCCAGTTTTGTTGGGGCCGACTTCTCCTTCTGGGCATGTGTCTGTTCAGTATATTATTATTATTTCTAGCTGACTTCTTCTCTTGGAGGCTAATAGCCTAATATAAATTATCTTCTTGAGCCGACAAGGCTTCTAGAGTTATTAGCCAACTCATTAGGGTTTCTCTTGCTTCCCGGAGTCTTCTATTCTCGTCAGGTTCACACGTGGGGTTAAATACCTCCCGCAGCTACCATAATATTAACACTCCCTCCTAGCTAGAGAGGTATTTACAGGTAATGGACTTGAGCACAAAATATACCATTTACCCGGTAGCATCAATATAGTCATCTAGACTATTTCATGACTAGATCATGAGCATCACCATCATCATCAGCTGCATCATCTCTCGAAGTTGAAGCATGAATTCATCCAACTATAGAAGCACTTCCTCACGATCCCCATCGTGGTCCTGCAAAATATTCCCTAGAATCGTCTTACGTGCCAATAGAGTTCAATTGTGCATTAATACTTGGTGTTGTGTGCTCTAGAGTTGTCAGGTTCTGGAACCTAATTTCACATCTCTGCGTCTACTTCCCAGTGATGGATAGTCCCACATTCCAGACGAATGGCATTCTATGTGTTCCCTATTTTTGCTTTGATATGGGGAGGGGTAAATTCCCGAAACTCATTGGCAAAGGCCTGCGCATCCTGTTGCACTCTGGTGTTGACAAGTTCAGGGGTTGAATTTCTAGAGTTGGAGGGGTCATACTTGTTGGAGATATTATACACTCACCTAGGTAATTATTTTTCTAAAGTTGATATTTCAATATTGAGAATGCTTCCTTAGATGAAAATATTCTCTGTAGAGAATATTCCCCTACAAATAGGGTGTTTCTCTTCAGTTCAGAGTAAGTTACACTCAATTAGACTAGTGGAAGTCACTCATGCATGGAAACCTCGATTTTATTACCAATAGTTGCATGTGTTTCTCTCACTTCCACATGTGTGACTTAGTTAACTTATGATTGCATGGATCAATTAACTAGGACTAGGTGGCAGATTACTTTGGTTTTTGTTAGTGAGTGTCTAGATCTCTCTAGATCACTATTATGGCGCATTAGTTACTCATGTAGCCTATATCTATTGTAAATTATTCACTCTTTGAGTGTGGAATACAGATAATAAAAATTATTTTCATTCTTTTCTCCCATTTTTGTCTTCTCTCTTTATCCAAGTACCTACATAAAAGCTGGCATTCCTTTTTATCATGTCCCAAAACCTCAGTGCCTTGAGATCTCCATTATACACTATAATGATTGATTGATGAGCCAGACCGTCCTGAATTTGGCCTTGCAACCTTTTGGAAAGATGGTCAGGATGATCGGATGAAGTCATGACCAATCCAATGTATTGGTGAACGAGGTGGAGAGTACTCGCCATTTATAATAATAAAATATTCATTTAAACATGATTCCTCCGCATTAAGCCCTTTGTTTTGTGTTGTCGCCCCCTGAGTATGGTCGGACGTCACCAACTAGGTCTCACTAAATCTGGCTACGAGTTGACTAGGATTGAAATAGATATCGGTCGCATCTCTAACACCCTATCTGAGGGAGGAATAAAGTGCATTATAATATATCCATTTTATTCAATTACTTTTATTACGAATAAGGTGCATTATAATAAACCATTTCATTTAAAGTGGATTACAATAAAAGCATTATGTAGTAGCAAACATAAGAATAAAGTGCAAACATTATAACAATAATGAATAAAGTGCAAACGTTATAATAATGTGGACATAAGAACAAAGAGGAAATGTGTGTACAAGTTGTCCGAGGGCTACTGTTTTATCTTTTTCCTTGCTTGGAAAATTAATTATAATCTGAATCGTTTTAATTTATTCCAATTTGATTTTAACACCATTTTTCTTGATTTGTTTGTTGCAAGGAGAATTGTATATAACAAGATGCTCCTTGACTACTATTTTATATTTGTCTTAATTTATTCAATTAATTGAATTGTAACAACATTCATTTTGATTTGCTCTCTCGTGATTATGAAATAAAGGAATAAAATGTCATTTATCAATCACTGAAGATTCATACAATAATCCAATAACCACTTTTGAAACATGAGCATACAACTTCAACAACAACAAACCACCTATCCACAAAATAACATGGACAAAGCGATATAGACAGTTATCCATCATGCCCATAACTCAACTTGATTCCAAATGCAAACATGAACGACATTTAACCTCAAATATCTAATTCATTGTTCATTTTATATAAATCACAACTATTTGTGAATATATATCTAAATAATTGGTCATTTTATATAAATCATGGTTATATATCGCCTTTAACCTTGGCTCTTTATTCATATCTATTTTAAATATATGGTTATATATCGCCTTAACCTTGGTTATTTGTGGATTTAAAATATTTAAATAATGTTTAAAATTATTTGTTAATTACTTGTTATATATCGCTTACTTATTCTTTGAAACTAAAAACATATGCGTCCCATGTTTTTTCAGATGTCATTAAATCATTAACGACATTGTTTACTTCTTCACAATGCAATGTAGTAACACATCTCTACACTCTACCATCTGCATGCTAAAGTCTAGGCTTGCATGACACTTGTTAAAATATTGTAGACAACCAAGGCTATGCGCTCTAGTGCCCCAAACACATCAGCCATCTGCATGGTAGCTAAGGGATTGAATTTGGTAAAGTAATTACTTTCTTTAGCTATTGGAAATTTCAAAGTCATGGTTATTCTACCAATCACTTATGAACTATTGTTTCAGGAGTGCATTCAAGGATGTATGCAATATTTGAATGTTGTTCGCAGGAGTCCTTTGCAAGAAGCCAAAATTCGAAATATTTTGTAGAAATGTGAATTACAGAGGTAGAAGACTCTCCAGTGGTTTCAATCTCTATTCAAATGAAATCCATGGTTGCTTTGAACTTCTAGGAGTCCCAGACACTTAGAATTAAGAGAAAACCACACAGGTGAGACTACGCTCACAATCTATTATTCAATGAAGACATATTACATCATAATATAGGACTCCAGTCTACTTAGGCGGTTACAACAATAAACAAGAAAATAGGATCTACATTAATCACTAGTAGAGTTTGTCTACATAACTAGTGCTTGCTCCATTATTTCCAAGTCTCCCCCTTAATGGAGAATGAATTGACTTCTACACCTAACATCTCCCTAAACAACTCAAACTTAATCTTTCCAAGAGGCTTAGTGAAAATATCAGCAGTATTTTCACAAGTATTACAATACATAAGAGTTATTTCATTTAACTGCAACTTTTCTCTAACAAAATGAAACTGAGCATCAACATGCTTTGTCCTTGCATGATAAATCGGATTATTCGCCAACTTGATTGAAATATGATTATCACATTTGATCATTGTAGATTCATTTTGTTCTTCTCCAACATCCTGAAGAAGTCTTCTCAACTAAACAACTTCACAAGTTGTTACACACAAGGCTTTATATTTTGCTTCAGTAGAAGACAAAGATACAGTAGGCTTATTTTTACTGCTCCATGAAACAATCCCGAATCCAATGCCAAACGCATATCCAGTGGTTGATCTTCGATCATCCGGATCGCCATCCCAATCAAAATCTGAGTATCCTGTCAACTCAACATCAGATGCATCAGTATATTTAATACCATAATCAAGTGTTCCTTTGAGATACTTGAGTACTGCCTTTGTTGCATTACAATGGATTTCTTAAGGTTTCACCATAAACTGACTTAACACACTCACATAATATGCAATATCAGGTCTGGTTGTGGTGAGATAATTCAAACTACCCACCATCTGTCTATACATGGTGCCATTCACCTCCTTCGAACCATCATCACAAGAAAGTTTCACATTTTGTTGCATGGGAACAATAGAAGATTTACACTGATCCATTTTAAATCTCTTAAGTACTTGTCTGACATACTTACTCTGACAAACAAAAGTTTGGCCTGCATTTCTCCAAACTTCAAGACCTGGGCAGTAATGTAACTCACCAAGATATTTCATTTCAAAAACTTGTGATAACTACTCCTTGATTTCATCAATTAATTTCTCTGCATTTCCTGTAATTATTAAATCATCAACATATAAGGAAATCAATACTATATACCCTTGCTCATCAAATTTGGTATACAGATTTGGATTACTTTTTCTCCTCATAAAACCCTGTTGAAGAAAGAAAGAGTCTATCTTCTCATACCATGACCTAGGTGCCTGTTTTAGTCCATACAATGTTTTCTTTAACTTACACACTAAGTGTTCTTGCCCACGTTCCACAAACCCTTCAGGTTGAGTAAGGTAAACCTCCTCCTTTAACTCACCATTCAAAAATGCAGATTTAACATCTAATTGGTGTAGCTTCCAACGATATTTTGTAGCTAAAGCAATTAACAATCTGATAGTATTTAATTTAGCTATTGGTGCAAATGTTTCAGCATAATCAATACCTTATGTTTGTGAATACCCTTTTGCCACCAATCTAGCCTTATATTTGTCTATACTACCATCTTATTTAAACTTGGGTTTGTATATCCATTTGCATCTAATGGGCTTTTTATGTTTAGGCAATTCAGTCAATTCCCAAGTATTATTTTTCATTATAGATTCATATTCTTCCTCCATTGCATTTCGCCATTCATCATGTTCATTGGCTTCATTAAAACTCATGGGTTCTATGACATTTGAAATGCTACTCATTAGGGCATAATCTTTATACCTCTCAGGGAGCCGAACCTGTCGTGAAGATCTTCTCAATTAATTATTTTCCTCCCCACTTTGTGAAGATCTGTCTTCACCACTAGGTGAACTCTGACTGCTTCAAGTGTCCATATCATTGTCACTGAGTCCTTCTTGTTGTTGTTGTTGTCTCTACAGTTGTGACTGTTGTTGTGGTGGTTGTTGTGATGGTTGTTGTTGCTCTTCTTTAACTCCTTCATCAAGAAGTCTGTGCCATTCCTCATGACTGTTGTTGTCATCATTTCATGCTTGCTCATGGAAAAGTACATCTCTACTCGCAAATACTTTGTGAGTAGAAGGATCAAACAATTTGTATGCTTTGAATTCAAAACAGTACCCTATGAAAATACATTTAATGGTTTTAGCATCCAATTTCTTCCTATTCTCCTTTGGAATATGTGCAAACGCTTTACACCCAAATACTTTCAAATTATGAATTGCAGGTTTGGAACCATACAAGGCTTTGAAAGGAGTAATATTATCAAGACACCTTATTGGACTTCTATTCTTTAAATAAACTGCAGTATTTATGGCTTCAACCCAAAATGCATTCGAGAGATTCGTACCTTTCATCATACTGCGTGCACACTCCACCAGAGTTCTATTTTTCCTTTCAGCAACTTCGTTCTGCTGTGGAGTGTGGGGTACTGTAAACTGTTGTACTATTCCATGATCTTTGCAATATTTGATGAAGTCCCCTGATTTATACTCTCCCCCTTGATCTGAACAAAGGATTTTGATGGATTTTCCTGTTTGCTTTTCCACCATGGTTCTAAATTCCTTAAAGTACTCGAAAACATCACTTTTTCTTCTAAGGAAATAAACCCATGTGTATCTCGTGCAATTGTCAATGAATAACAGAAAGTAAAATGCACCTCCTAAAGACCTAGTCTGCATAGGTCCGCAAACATCAGTATGCACAAGATCTAACACATCTCTCTTTTTCTTATCAGGATTAGAGGGGAATTCATCTCTGTGCATCTTTCCTAATGCACATCCTTCACAAGCAACATTCTCATTCTTTAACATGGAAAGTCCTTCAACCATATTTTGTTTCTATAATAACAATAAATCATGATGATTGATGTGGCCATACCTTTGATGCCAAAGACTCTCTGTTGGCATAGTTGCAGAAGTCAGTGTGTGATGTTCTTTGTTGGTAACATCAAGCTTGTATAGCCCTCCTTCTCTGACTCCCATTGCAATAGTTTTTTATTGGTCCAGCAGATCCTTCACTATGCAATAATTCTTGAAGAATTCAACCTTCAAGTTCTGATCTGTAATGGTGGACACAGAGATCAAATTTTTCTTTATCCCTGGCACATACACAACATTGTGAATGTGACGAACAGTACCATTCGGCAATGTTACTGGAATGTCTTTGTATCCCTTGATCTGATGAGCGTGGTCATCTCCAAGATATATGATGGCTCCATTCTGTGTTTCTTTAAAATTAGTATACCACATCTTATTACATGTCATATGTACTGATGCTCCGGAATCCACAAACCAGGGATCAATATCATCTGTTTCGGTAGATAAAGCAGCATTAGATACAAACAGTCTAAGATCCCGTGAATCAAAATTTGGGGGTTCATCAATATCATCACTGGCAATAAATAATCTGAGATCATGTTTTGAAGATTCTTTTGCATAATGACCTGAATGTTTTCTAGGTTTATTCCTAGCCTCATCACTCTTCTTCTTATGACAGTCTCTAATAAGATGTCCAGGTCGACCACAATAAAAACAACTCTTTGACTCATTCCTGTTAGAGGACATACCTTGATTCGGCCTTGGAGATTGTCTTATCTGCGATGAACTACCTCCTCTGCCTCTTTCTCCTAATCTCCCTCTCGGGGATCTTTTATTTGACCACAGTGCCAAATATTTATGATGGGACTTTAGATTTGAGCGCCTCTCTTTCGCTTGCAACAAAATACCTGTCAATTCTTCAAAAGTAGGAGGTTTCTCCCTTGTTGCAAGACCTGTTATGAACATTCGATAGACTTCTAGCATACCATTTAAGGTAATTGTGACAAGATCAGTGCTGGAAACTGTTTCTCCTGTATTTCCTATCTTGTCTTTCACTTCTTTAATGCGACCCAAAAATGAACTAACAGAATCATTTCCATCGATCTTAATGCCTAGCAATTTAGTTTTCAGGAACATAATACGATTTGTGTTGCTAGTTTCATATAAATCTTTAAGTGTTGTCTGCATTTCAACAGAAATTTTAGCTTCTCTAATATGTGGAATTATGTTATCTTTAACAGACATACGCAACAATACCTTGGCCTTGTTTTCACATTTATCCCAATCTTGGATCTGTGTTGTTGTTGCTCCTGTAGCCGCATCGGGTTTCGCTTCATCTCCCTTCGCAATCATCCAGACACCATAGCCCTCCATCAGGGTCTGCATTTTGAATTTACAGTTAATGAAATTCAAGCCATCTAATTTGTTGGCTTCGTTGAGGTAGGTCTCTGCCAGAGGATTCTCCATCTCTGCAAGTGTCTGCTCGTCCAACCAGACAATGGATCCTTGTATCACCAAACACACTTCAATCCTGAAGGCGGTGAATCACCAAGAATATGCAACTTTCGTCAATTTTCTCCTGTGTTGAGCAGTCTGCCGCTCTGCCTTTGGATCCACCAATCCAACTCTGCCTTGGCTCTCAAAACCTTAAAAAAAAAACCTTAACACCAATTCATGTATAAAAAAACCCATGCTCATGTATAAAAAACTCACATATAAAAAAAACTCACACTCATGTATAAAAAGCTCACGCTTCCCCACAAAGGAAATAAACAACTCCCTTCATACAATACCCTTCACGATTTCCTTCATACAATACCCTTGATGACGGTAGAGTGCTCCAAAAAAGAACTCACACAAACCTTAATACCACTCACACAAACCTCACGCTTTTCAACCACGCGGGCTTCCAGTTAAAACAATTGCACCAATTTTGACAATCACGTAGCTCATAGCACTAAGGTCTGGGCGAGTCGTGCTTTCACGGGCACATGCAGAGTGTACTGGAAGAGTGAAATAGTCGCACAGACTTTACAAGTGAAGACCTGTGCGAACAGTGCAAAAATCTAAGAAAATCTCACGCGATTGGTTTGGGAAGTATGCACTCCACAGACTAAGGAAGGGGAGCGCTAGCACTAGCACTCTTGTACAATGGAAGGGGGGGCGCTGGAAAAAGCTGGCAGGGCTCTCGGAGAGTGGAGGGGGGAGCGCTAGCGTCCTAATGCTCTTAGTTGCATACAATGGGAGCGCGAGGCCTCCAAAAATTATAATTTCGCAAGTGTGAGAGCATCAACGCTCCTCTAACACCGCATAGGGAGCGTTGATCATCTTTCTCAAATCAATTCGAGATCTTGCACCATGGATCTCGCCTCAGCAGCTTTGATGCCAACTTAGAATTAGGAGAAAACCACACAAGTGAGACTACGCTCACAATCTATTATTCAATGAAGACAGATTACATCATAATATAGGACTCCAATCTACTTAGGCGGTTACAACAATAAACAGGAAAATAGGATCTACATTAATCACTAGTAGAGTTTGTCTACATAACTAGTTCTTGCTCCATTATTTCAAAGTTAAATTCTTGCAATATTGGTTTAGTTGAACCTTGCAACAAATCTATTCATGTGTAGGTCTAAGTAGAAGCTATGGTGGCTTTAGCACTATGGTGTCATTATATTCTTACAGTGGAATGTTGCAGTGTGATAAACCAACAATTATTATATATATTTACTTTGAAATTTGTTGCATACATGCATTGGAACTAAAGAGGAATTGGGTGGGGCAAATTGAATTCCATACCAGATCTTCAAATCAATAGTTTGGAATTCACCACATCTGTACAATGTAACTCCATGTGTGTTTTTATATTTAAAGCCACTCTGCTACGAGGATAGCATGGCCTGGCTTGAAAGCACGGCTTGGTGCTTCAGACAAGATATCATGAACTATTCTCTTTCTGATATTTAGACATCGTATTATCAATGGTATTTCTGCATTATGACTTGCAGGGTTGGCCACTTACACACGAATTGTTAGGATGAGATGAGAACATAGGAAGGTAACAATTGTTTTTCTCGAGTTAAAAGTCGAATCATAAAGGATCCACCATGTGTCATTCTATTCTTATAGTGGCATGTTGAGGTGTCATAAACTAGTGATGAATTTCGTCTGAAGCTCCTATTGCCCATGGGTCCGATTTGCCTAATTTGGTTATGTTTGGAGTTAAAGTTCTATGCTCATCCTAAAAATCTAATCATAGACCAATTGAAATTGTCCCACGAGCTTGTTGGTTGAGATCTGATAAACTCATCAAAGATGGTCTCTTACACTTTAAAGAAAGTAGATCTACATGTTCTCTTGCTCTTTTTATATTACATGGAGGAACTTCAGGAGTATGAAAAACAACTAGAAATGTTGAAGGGATTCACTAACCATGAGCAGTGTTGAGTGTTGCAAAATAAAATGAAATATATAAACATTTTAGCATCCAAATTTTGCAATTTATTACAAAGAATCAGATGTAAATGCATCAACTCTTCTGCACTGAATATACGAGGTTGTATGTGCATCCCAACTGCTTGATATTCGTCCAATAGAGTTTTTGAACCAAATCCAACTCCCAATAATCCCTTATAATCATTGGCTTGCCCATTCCTGATTGTGATCTTGTTGCAACAAGTATCCAATTGGTACACGAACCAACTGAGCCACTGAGGTTGGATATTGGAAAGCCATTGGGAAAGACGGAGAGATTTACCGAGGCAAAACTAGTACACTGATTTTCTGCAAGGGGAGAGCACCCAAGGGAGAAAAGACCAGTAGGGTAATGCACGAGTATCGTCTAGAGGGCAAGTTTTCATATTATGATCTTCCTAACACTGCAAAGGTTGATTTTTTTTTTGTTTTTTGGTACATGGATTTTAATTTTTCCTAGGTTTATCAGCTATTATAGATACATATGTGGGGTTAAAAAATTTGACATGTTTAAATGAGAAAATGTGACATCTGCGTGATTTGCTACAAGTAAAGTAAGTGTAAATTGTTATTGATGATGATGACCTTGTATCTGTGTTGTAGGACGAATGCGTTGCAGCAAGAATGTTTCAGATATCTTCTAGAGCTAAAAAGGGTCCATCAAGGCTTGGGAGAAGCTACACTTATCTCAATGATGTCGACTCCCCAAGGAGCACCATGCCAAAGATAGATGTTTGAGTTGACTTAGATCCTCGAAAGAATGTTTCAGATATCTTCTAGAGCTAAAAAGGGTCCATCAAGGCTTGGGAGAAGCTACACTTATCTCAATGATGTCGACTCCCCAAGGAGCACCATGCCAAAGATAGATGTTTGAGTTGACTTAGATCCTCGAAGGAGTTTGGAAGCACCTCCCCAATCGATGTGCTAGAGGTTTGTTACCTTTCTGAAGGAATCAGGCAGTAATATCATACATCTGGTGCCTGGATGCTCAAAGATGGAAAGATGCTTTTGCAAGGGATTGGATTATGAAGAAGAGAATGGAGGCAGAGGAGAAAGTGCAGGAACAGATCCTTTCGATAGAATCCTCGAATGAGATTTCCTGGGTACAAGCTTGGTTTTGTAATTAATGGGGGGATCATGATCAGTTTTTCTATGCTGATGCTAAATGGCCCCAACCTGTTGTTGTTGTTCTTAGTATACATGATAGTAGACTAATGGGGAGTATAAGGTTCATTATGCATGTCATCTGTTTACATGAACCATGATTGTGTCTGTGGGTATATGCTCTGACAAACAAAACCAATATGTATGCAGTTGCATATAATGAAAACTGTGTTGGATATGGCACAAAGATTTCGAAATAGAAAACTTACATTCAAAGGAAACATATATGAGGAATGGATTAATGCCTACTTGGAAAGAAGAAGTGGGGACTTCAGACGCTAACACGGGCGGACCCGAAGTTTCCTCTACCTTTAACAACAATCGACAATAGGTTTTCTTCTATGTTTTGCACTAACAATGGTGGTCAAACGAGCCAACCCCACCAAAAGAAACAACAGTTGGAATCATTAGCTAACCCACCGGAGAATTGAAACCCTCGACATAGGTCGAAACAAGAATGTTCAATTGCCTTCCATACAATGTGGGGACTAAGTATTGCATCTTGAAGTGGCGTAGGCAAACTAGAGTCAAAGCGGTGTAGGCAAACCAGACTCGGCGTGCTTGGTAGTGGTGAGGCGGTGGAGGAAGGTCTGCGTGCTTGGTAGCAATGAGGCTGTGGAGGAAGGTCATCCAAGGGTTTCCAAGTATCCTGCTTGGTAGTGGTGAGGGGGTGGAGGAAGGTTTGCATTCCTGGTAATATGTTTATGGTAATATCTCTCATTGTAAAATATGATTTGAAGTAACAAGTTGGCCTGTTGGTAGTGGCGAGGCGGTGGAGGAAGGTCTATAGGAAAGTGGTGAGTACGTCACGTGACAGCGGTGTATAGATATGTGGTTTGGACGACAGGTTTTGCCCGATGACATAATTAGTTTGTTAAAGCCAAATTATGATTTGATTCATAATCTTAGAAGGATAATAAGTAACTCAATATATATTATACATATTTTCTCTTCAACATTAACTTCTTGTGTATCATTTATCATTGTTAAGGTAGTCACCTTTATCGTCTTCCAAATCTATATCTATAGCTTTTAAGGTTGTAACTTTTACATATGAACTTTGTTTTAGGTATATGATACACCATTGGAAAGCTTTTGGTAAGCTCTATTGTGTGTGGAGAGAAAATGTCGATATATCAATGTTTGTAACATTGAATCAATGTTTCTAACATTGAATCTTCCACGTTTAAAATCACCAATTTGATGTGGTAATTGTTTTTACTGTATTTTACAAGAAAACGTCAATATATCAATGTTAACAAGGTGGAAAATTAATGTTTCTAATATGTTGTTATTTTCCAAAATCAGGATTCCAAAAAAAGAAAACGTCAATATATCAATGTTAACAAGGTGGAAAATCAATGTTTCTAATATGTTGTTATTTTCCAAAATCGGGATTCCAAAAAAAGGGTGATTTCAACATTTTTGCATCAATCCAACCTTGGTTTAACATGGTAATTTGATGCCAAATGTAGAAGTTAGAGAAAGTAGATGTTGGTTACCATCTCCAAGATGGTTACTCTACAAAGTGGGGAAGCTTTGTGTATGGAAGGAAGAAAAATTACAATTGATAAGAGAGGCTCACACCTCCAAAATTGTTGGTCACATTGGTGTCTAAAAGATTGTGGCTAACTGCAAGAAGAATGAGCTATATTTATCAAAGGATGTATTTTATGTTGTACCAACTAGCCTAGTAATAGGAAGAATGGACTTTATAGTTGACCTCAATCCCTACAAGGCCATGGGAAAGCGTATACATGGACTTTGTTAGGGTTTTCAAGGATAAGAATAGGGCATGACTACTTGTCAATGGTAGTAGATAGTTTTAGTAGGATGTGTGTTTTGATGGCTTGTAAGAAGAGCATCAAAGGATAAGAAGCTACAAGCATGTTCTTTGAAAGGGCTTGGACATACTATGGGAATCTAGGGAGCATCATTTACAATAGAGATACTAGATTCATCAGTGTAATTTTGACTTAATTGTGGGAGTTAGAAACTAAATTGAAGAGATCGGTTGTCTTTCACCCACAAATTAATGGGCAAACAAAGGTAGTGAATGGGAATTTGGTTTAGCTTTTGAGATGTTACAATCAAAAGCATCCTAGGACCTAGGAAGAAAATTTGATTTACATACAACATTTTTATAATAGAGTTGTCCATACTTCCACCATTAAGTCTCCTTTTGAAATTTTGTTTTGGATATTTTCCACCATCACCATTGGATATTGTATATGGACAACCTGAAACATGGGCAACAACCTCAAGTGATACATTGAAGGCAAAAAGGGGCAACAAGCTCAAGTGATACATTGAAGGCAGAAAAACTCATAGACAAGATAAAGCAAATACACTAAGTACGAGTTCAAGAGAAACTGAAGAAGTCTCAGGAGAAATACAAAACCAGACATGATAAACACAAGATTTAGAGGACCTTCCAAGTAGGAGATAGAGTTTGGTTGCACTTTAAGGTTAGAAGGACCAAGGAAGAAAATCAAAGCCTTGAGATATGGACCTCTTGAAATATTAGAGAAAGTAGGCAACCATGCTTTCAAACTTAGTGTTCCATCTTAGACGTGCATTTAATTAGTGATAAATGTAAATAACCTAAAACTCTACACTCCAACCATTCTCAATAAGGAAAAAGAGGGCTAAGTCTTACCTTCCATTGAAGATTTGGCACCATATGCATAGGCAAAATTACCAGAGGACGCAATTTTGTAAAAGAATATCAAATGACCAATACGGGTCAACAAGAACTTTGGAAAGTGTGATTGAAAGGCTAGCTACCATATAAATCTGCTTATGCTCTAAATAGGGGAGATTAGAATTTGGGACATCTCAAAGATGGTGTTGATTTTGTCAAATTTGGGTCATTGACTTTTGACACATTTTCAAGGCCTTAAGTATCATTTTTTAGGCCATGTGTTGAATGAAGGTTGCATTAGGATTTTCTCATCTAAGGCAAAAATTGTTATTCTCGTTGAGATCTTTCCAGTGAGCTATCATGCACCTAGAAAAAACTGATATGTGAAAATTAGGGCCCCAACTAGGTAACAATTCAAATATTCTACATATGTCCAAGTGGAGTCAATGTCAATCCACCACAATTTGAATATGGGGAATTAGTAACATGTGGGAATCCACTAGAGACTTCTAGAACCATCATGGAGGTTCCAAGTGGGTTTCAAAACCCTAAGCCTGACCCTAATTCTAACCATTAAAAACCTAGCAAAAGGGGGTTAAAAGGGTTGATTTTTTCACTAACAATATATTGTTCCATATGCAGAGTGTGTAGGAGATACAAACAAAGTAGAGAGACAAAAGTATATTGTAGAAGACTATAGAAGACCATAGTGTCTCATGGCTTCGCAATGAGTTTGAACAACTTTGTAATTTGTATTGTAATCTCTTACCAAAGTCTATTTCATATGTCACAGTAGTTAAAGAATTCAAATGGTGTGTTTTTAATCTTTCTTAAAGCTTTAAAAATACTACAAAGGTCACACAAGTTAGCATAGGGTCATTATAGTTGTTTTAAATTTAGATCTATATTGGTGAGGCAACCATTGGAATCTCCAAGGCAATTTAAATGTCTAGTTCATTGGACACTTTCTCATAAGATGTCCATGAACATGACAATATGACATCAAAAGGTAGTTGTTCGTAATTTAGGGTTTGAATCCATTCAATGTCTTGATAATCCATAATGATAGACTCTGGTAGAAGTTTAGACATATTCATTAAAACACAAATTAGTGCATATGTTGTGTACTCTATGGCCTAATGATTTCATGGATCTTAATAAAGATGCCTAGCATGTTACCTACATCCTTCAAAATCTTTCTTCGAAATTCCAAAGGTTGGGAATAAAATCAAATCCATACTAGAGATTCACTAAAGTCTTCCTTTTCTGAGTTTTTTTGTCCATTATTTGATATCAAGCCGTACTAAATTCAAGAAGTATGGACTTGTTCCAAATATTCAATATTTGTCCCTAAATATGGAAATATGACAATAAAGAAACCTTTAGCATATAGTTTGAGGTCCACTAAACCTTTGACCTTCCATGTTGTAATCCATCGTCTCAGAGTATGTTCAACTAGTCACCAACCTAGGAAACGACAAATTATGACATGCTCAAATATATTATCTACCCCTTCTACCTACGAAGTGGTAATCTTTCATCTAGGATGCTTCTTTGCCTTATTTAAACATCTCTTTTAGGCATCGAGAGGTGTCAAACAACACTTAATAAATCTTCATTTGTTATTACAATCCCCTTGAGTCTTCTCCACTACTACACTTTATAAGATACCTAAAAGAAGCTCTCTCCCTTTTATGCCATTAACACACTCACTTTAAAACAACACAATTTTGACACTATCCATTACAACCTTAACTTATCCTTATTTTCTCTTATCCAACTTAGCAATTTTAATTTAGATTTATATAGTGCATAAAACTAAACAAATGTTTAGTTAGAATATACAACACTAAAATATCAAGATTATAGTATATCCAAAACCAAAAACGCTACTAACATTCCAAAACCATCTTAAAATCTTTAAATACACAATCTCTACCACATTAATACCAAAACCATCTTATAATCTTTAAATACACAATCTCAACCACATTAATACCAAAACCATCTTATAATCTTTAAATACACAATCTCTTCCACATTAATATTCTAATTCTAAATTATTTGTTTGTAACATCCCAAAACCATCTTAAAATCTTCATGTAAACAATCACATTCACATTAATATTCATTCCTCATTTCAAATACAGTCATGAATAGCCTTTTCAAAATATTAGATTCTTTCTTTGCTCATTGGCTGCACGACAATAAATAATAGCCCTAGTGATACAGGGCATAATAAATAATGAACTATAGCTATATCGATACATGGCTTCGTAGAGGTTTTACATTTACAAATTTGCAACCCGCGTGGAATTTCTTTGACAATTTTACTTGACCCAAGGAGCTCCCACTCGGGTTTTTACCAAAAGAGCTTCGGAACATAACACAAAACCTGTTTGAGTGAGAGTTCACAGCCACCTCTTCTTCCTTGTAATATCCTTTGGCTTGTTATTTTTATTGTTTCCTGCATTTTTCTGCAATCCTTCACTGTCAGATGATGATCTCTTCGACTTCGAGTTTGCATTAGTATCCACTCCAGAAAGAACACTACCACTTATTGAACTATTAACTTTTCGTGGGCTTGAGGGGCCTGACTTTGTATTTTCGTTCATATACCTTACATCAGCGCTACTTTTACCCAATTGTTTCTTTGACCATGATGACTGACCTGAATTTACCTTAGAACTATGATATCCATTTTTGTCGGTTTCCGTGGAGTTCTTTCTGAATCGTCCAGAAGTGGTTGATGATGCAGATGATTGACCTGAAGAGATCTGTCGTGTCTCACTATTTCCTTGGGAAGATGAGCACGCATATTCATTTGCAGCTAAATCCTGATCTTCAGTAGTCTTCAAACCCAAAACGTTGCGAGGACTATCTGGTGATGAAGGCATGTCAAAAAGAAGATCGTTTGACATGACTGACTGACACGAATTTACCTTAGAACTGTGATATCCATATTTGTCAGTTCCTGTGGAGTTCCACCTGAATCTTACAGAAGTAGGTGACGATGCAGATGATTGACCTGATGATCTACGTCGAGTCTCATTATATCCCTGGGAAGATGAGCTCGCATATTCATTTGCAGCTAAATACTGATCTTCAATAGTCTTCAAACCCAAAACTTTGCGAGGACCATCTGGTGGTGAAGGTATCTCCATGTCAAAAAGGAAATTGTTTGAAATAACCAGGGGAAGGGAGCATTCACTGTTACATTTTGAAGACGGCGGTGTCTGACGTCTCATCACCTCTGAAACCTACAAATCCTCAGATTTAGAAAAGAACATCAATGCCGGAAAATTAGAATGCACACTAAAAATAAAGAGATGACCTGGACAGACATCACAGACGTGAAGGCAAAGTAAAATCATTCACCTTCTCTTCCATGGCAATCATATCCTCCTTAAGTCTCATTATTGAAGCATTCTTTTTCTTGCAGATGTCTTCCATAACAGCTAGTCTCTGTTCAGGAAAACGCAAGGGCAATAAGCATTGTCCTGTTGTCCAAATTAAAGTTTTGAGAATAGGACGCTAAAACATAAGTGTACCACAGTGTACCTTGTCACTTGTATCCTTCGACTTCTGGGCCGCCAAAGTTATTTCCTTTAAGGCAGCATCTTTCTGCTTGCATTCCTTCCATAAACAAGCAATTTCCTCTTCTTTTGCTGCAAAATTCAACTGGAATCCAAAAAAATGGGTCTATGAAAGGGCATTTGTTAAAAACTCTAATCATAGTTCGTTAGTTTACCTAACTGTTATACAGTTACATGACAGTTGTGGTATTTTTGTATTATATATGTACGTCTATGTACATGATTATTTGCTCGCTCATTAATGATTATAGAGTATGCATTTTTTGTCAATATTCTATTTATCTCTGTTCATCATGGTTTCTTGATTGCTTCAGTTATTTCCATTATGTTTCTGCTGTTTTCTTCATTATGGATCTAACAGCATTGTGGCTGGCTTTAATAAGCTGTACTCCAAACATCTAGTTAACCTAACTTACAACCGTAAGGGAGATCAACATAAGCACAAAACACAAGCCTGACGGTTCTACTAAATCCGATATTTCGAAGTTTGCTATACATGTGAGGATAGGATGTTTGTCATATCAATACCTCAATAAGACTAGTTATGAACGCAGTGGCCACTAAATCTAATATTTCAAAGTTTGCTTCTGCCTATACATGTGAGGATTGTATGTTTGTCATATCAATACCTCAATAACATTAGTTATGAACGCAGTGGCTACATTCAGGCCAACAAACAGTGCATTGCACTTGTGATTTAATTCATAAAATGAATTATAAAAACTGATATAATTCAGTTTCATAATATATACATGTCCGACTCCATATCATATTTTAAACGTGCAGTCCACTGAAGAAATGGTGCTACAAGATCGGTGTGGTTAAGTAGATTAGGTTGACACAAATAGATTGGGTCTCAATTTTCAAATTGTAGGAAATTACATTAAGTTAAACTCTTTATTTCTATTGAAGGGTGGGTATGTTTGAATATGGGTTAAATAGGGTCTACTGCCAGAAAAGTAACAGCCAATGCTAAAAATTGGGCTTAAATTTCAAACATAAATGAAGTTATATTGAATGTATTTTTTTAATGTGGTGTGTTACTTAGGGTTAGATAGGGTCTACTGCCGGAAAAGTAACAGCCAACTAAATGTATTTTTTATTGTGGGTGTGTTACTTGGGTTGACTGTGGTCCATTGCCAGAAAAATAATCTGTCAATTTAGCCAAAGTTTAAAAACAGGAATAGAAAGATTTTGCCCCCTTTCCTACCAGATTGATTCTAGCAATAGCCCAAGTAATAATTTTATAGGTCAAAATTCCCACCTACCCGATTCTTGATACCCTGCTGAACAGCCTCAGCAAGTTTTTCTTCTGCATCTTTTCTCTTTGTCTCGCATACTTTGAGATACTCCTTTAGGCTTGTCAATTGCGACTCCAGGTTAGCTACCTACATGGAAGGAAATTGATTGAAACTATTGGTGAAAAATGAAACTAAACGAATCTTCAGTTCATAAAGGAAATTATCTATTGCTACCAGAACGCACTTTTGTTGAAGCAATTTCAAGTTCGCCTAGTGATTTTTCCATGGCCACTTCCTGAGAATAGCCATTAAATCCAGGGTTTTGTACATCAAGAGGTGCAGCTATCTTATCCATGCTACTTTTCCCTGCAGCTCCTATAGCAGAAGCTACATCAGCTTCAGCAGAATGCCAAATATTGTTATCAGAAAAAGATGTAACAGAGGCGGACCAATCTGAAATATCTGAGAATCGCCGTTCCTCTTGTTCTGTTGCATTAAGGAGCATCTTAAAAAATGCATCATCCCCGGTTTCATCTTGAAGTACAGGTATGAAAGTTGCTTCTGAAGCATGTTCCTGTGTATTCAGCCACTGCCTCCATGCCTGGATATTAAACCGCCTTGATGGAAAAAGCATAGAACTCTCCTTTTTTGCCTAAAGAAACAAAGCACCAAACCAATGTCAATAAAAAAGGGCTGAAGGTCATAGATCCTTTACATAACATTCTGTCCAAATGCCTATGCCATGCATATTCAATATTGATAATGTCAAATGAGACACCTTATCAAGATAATGCTCCAACTCTGAAGGGGAAATATTGATAGCACACAGAGCTTCCGGCAATAAGGCATGCCATATATCAGACAAGGACATCTGTAGAGAAGTAATTTGTGCCGAAGCCTTCTCCACAGATGTTTTCAAGTCCCCAAGTGCAACCCCTGCATTGCAGAAACAGAATAATGTTGTGTAATTTTAGAAAGTGAACGATTAAATATGTACAAAGTTAACAAGAGGAAATATCTTTTATGTCATAACCTTGAGCTTTGTTCTGTCTCCCTTCTTGTGTGCTTCCATAGATTTCCAAAGCTTCCACCTGCAAAAATCCAAACTCTTTTGATGAATTTATTCTAACCTAATATAGTCTTCAACAGACCGAGATACCTGAACATCAGTTCTAAGGATCATCACTGTTATCAAAATCAAACTATTTTATAGATCATTCAAGAAAGGGCAATGACCTTTTCCAAGACAGAAGCAAATGCAACCATGACATTCGAAACCTCCTTCTCAATCATGTGTTCCGTTCTCCTCTGTTGTAAGAACATCCCAAGCCATGATCAGTCCTCACCTGTATATTTCAAATATTAGGTTTTGCAGAGAAGCACTCAGACAACCTTACCTTCAGTTCAAGGATGGCAGCAGCACAGGGTGCATGAGTAGACTCTAATGGAATTTTCTCTGCATTCCCTGTTTTTCCTTTCGAATTCCTTAAAACATCAATATCCCCTTGTCCCTGTGTCTCACAACCACTAGCATTCCTCAACCCTGCAATATTACTATTATCATTATGTTCTGTATTTCCATCTTCGATGTTCCGATTTTTATCTACATTACCTGATTGATCATGAAGAGAAGGTATCCGAACATTACCTGATTGATCATGAAGAGAAGATATCCTGTCCCACAAATTGTTCAGTTTGTGCCGCATCAAATTCAATGCTTGATCCTGCAGAAGCACAAATTTAGAATTGGGCAAATAAAACAAAACACTGAAAACATTTTTTTTGTTTCAGTAATAGTGAGGCCACATTCACAATGCACGTTTAAAAAACATGCACATTGACCCCAAAGTATGGCCAATATACAGCATTCAACCAAGGGGGTGTTGGTTCACAGGTTAAGTATGCAGAGTGATCGTTAAGCCCTCCACCAGAGTTCCATTATTGCTGTGCCTGTCCCACCAGCTGCCAAGCAGGGTTCCATTCTCACTGTGGTCTGGCCCACCCGTACAGACAGAGTGTTAAGCCCTCCACCACGGTTCCATTTTCGCATTGGTCTCCCTCACAACAGTGGTATTAGTTTCAGAGGGATGAGACTGATTACAAGTCCCCAGCAATTTTGGTGGAATGGTTACCCCTCAGACCTGGCATCTTAGCATTAGGAAGTCCACTAAAATGCATGTTTCTTGAAGCACTTCTAAAAATATATATACTGTATATTCTAAAGAATGGAAACTATATATAGAGAGAGAGAGAGAGTCCAGTGGGTTAGCTGGAACCAACCAGTTTCAAGGCGGCAAGGTGGCAGGGAGATTGGATTTAAGTCCGAAAGAGTCCCTCTCTGCGTTAGGAGTACATGTACTCAGGAAGCATTTAGATTTTAAAACAATCTTAGAACATTTTGAGAAGGGAAAGTAAAAGGCCAGGTTAATGATAGAACACGGGAACAGAGATACAGATCGGATGAATAACTATCCAACAGCATACATATTACATACATGGGAAAAAGAGCAAAATCGGAAATACCACAAGACGCTAAACACGATGTATCAGACATTAAAAAGCAAGTTGTGTTAAAATTCAAATTTATCTCGCAAAATTTTGACAGGCAGTTTCGACTTCACAAGATTATGAAAAGCTCAAACTTTTTTTAATTTTTACGAAAAATCATACTACGTTGCAAAAGTGATACAGGAAGTATGAATAACGACAAGACTGCCTACATATAAGGAAATTTGAAAAAAGAAGGCAAAAATCTGAAATTATCTCGCGTAAAATTTAACAAAGAATACGAAGACTCAGATTGGGAATTAGTCAGAAATTAGAAGCAAGTGGCATGTCACTCTGCTAACCAAATCTTTTTGTTTTAGATGGAAATGTAATATGAGAACCGATCACAGACACGGTCTCGGTAGATTTATGCAAATTAATAATTGCTAACGTTTTTGCCAAAAATTAAAAACAGTTAGTTTTCCGTCCCCTTGAACCAGAGAAGTTTGTTTAAACCTAAATAATTTTCATAATAACAAAATAAACAGAATAGTTACACAGTATCTACTCACCCGGTCGTCGAAAGAGCGTTCGGCTGGCTTAATTTCGACCCCTTTCTTGGAATTGGCAGCTGCGGCGGCGGCAATGGCGACGATCAAAACCCTCTGAAGCGGTGAAAAACCTCCCCACGCCAGCGCCTCCTCGCAACTTAAATGCCCGCCAATTCTATCCCTGGACGTCGCAGACTCCGCATTCAACAGACGTCCGTCGAGTGAAAACCACCCTGAACTCCCGCGGTCCTCCTGAAACCGCCTTTCCTTCTCTGGAAACGCAAACCTCCGCCTCTCTTCCGCAGTATACATTGAAAAAACCGTCGACCTCCAGAGGACGTCGCGGAAGCGGAGATCGTCGGAGACCTTGGAGACGAATCTGTGCATACGGCCTCGCGCCAGCCCCCTGCAAGGCCGCGGTTTCCCACCCGGGGTCATCGAAACCCTCCCTCTGATGCTCTGATCGAACAGCATTTTCTCCTCCTCAAAACTGCTTTCGGAGAGCTGCCCCGGGGCATTAATTCTGTCCAATTCGGCAGGGCAGAGCGTGCTGCGTCGCTGCTGCGCAGAGAGGGACTCAAACGCGGGACATTCCGGAGGCGAGTTCGCAGATCTGCGAAACTGCTGCGAGGATCGGCGGTTTTGAGTAGTGGTTTCGGCCATGGCAGTTTCGCATGGTGCTCTGCCTTCGATCATCTGCGAGTCGGTGCAATGGAAGGTGGAGGGGAGAAAATGGGCGGCTTCTTGGCATTCATTCAAATTTGGCTAGTGTGTCCAAATTAGCCGTAGGGAATGGGAGACAGAAAAAGACAGAAAAAATATGTTGTGAGGTTAGGTCGAATTTGAATATTCTGTCGTATTTGGCCTGGAAATAGCAGGAAAAAGTTTCCAGTGGGGGCCACCCAATAGCAGGTAGCTAACGGATTGGCTGGCTAATGTCGGAGGTTTTTTATAGAAAGATACTTCTATGACTTTTATCTATTTATCCGTTTGAAGTGGAGCCTTTTCATGACCGTTGCTGCCCCTCAACCAGCCTGCGATACTTTCGTATTTCCGTTAATAAGTGGGCGAAGGTTCCATTTTGAGGGGTGGGTTTCGAACTTATGACGTGTATGAATCTGGACTTAGTAGAACACGACCAAGGGTCAAAATTAAGTCCCTCACGACAGGTAAAAAGCTTTTCAACTTGTACTAGGAGTAAATTAACAAGGGTTGCATGGCAACACAGTGTCTGCCGAGTTAGTTGGGAAATACATGTTGAACAACATATATACATTTAACTGCAGATTTAATAAGGATGGAGAACATAAAAAAAACGTCTTTGAGATTAATTATTTTTTTATATGACAGAAACTTGAGATTGAAATTAAAAATTCTTTGAGATTAATTATTTTTTTATATGACAGAAACTTGAGATTGAGATTAAAAAGTTATTATGGTATGTATGGTCTTTAATGCCATCCCGCTACTTTGTCTACAAAAAAATTGAAGCTTAATACCCCACTACTCTAGGTATTGGCAATACAATGAAAGTTTAATGTGTATGTATATATATATATATATAATGAATTTAGACTTCCATTTTATAATGCCAATAATCTGAATCTAGACATAAGATAGAGAAACGTGTGCAAGGATGTACCCTGGATATAGCCTGCCTCAACGCTGATGAGATAATCCACATGCTGGGAGATAGTGATCTGTGCGGCACGATTGTATCGAAGGTTTCGAGGGTTGCAATTAAAATAACTGACACCGAAATCAGCATTCCCCGTACCGATGTAGTAAAGGGAATCGCTAATAATTTTGGAAGCCAGAGCTCTCCTACAATACCTCGTATCAGTGACTGGTATTGTCTGAGATAACTTATTTGTTGATCAAAACTTACTACATTCTGCAAAACATGAAATACTTTTGCAAAATAATACTACATTCAGTAGACGAAAGTTCAGCGCCCATAATCGCCTAATCTGGTCATGGTTGATACTTACTCCACTCTCTGAAGTGGCGTTATCGTAGCCAGAGCCGGCAGAGGCGAGCATAACTCCCGTGACTAAATTATCGGACGTCGGTGGTGGGTTGAGGTATGCAGGGATTATTTCTTTGATACCCAAACCCGAAGTTGCAGCTCATAAAACATAAAGATGATAAAGAAAAACATCATTCAATCATGCAAATGCATATATAGATATATAGCTGGGGTTTTTAGAAGTACCCAGGAAATCTGAAGTGAGCTTTCCATTGGAGAAGCGTCTAGTGGGTATGCCACCAGGAAAATCTCTACCATAAGGCGGAAAGTTGCAATTAGTCGGTGTGATTGTTGTTGCCAGGATCGAGGGTGGAGTCTCCTAACACCAGTAATGCAGGAAACTATGGGGTGCCTTGACCTTGAACCACCTCTGAACATATTGTTAAGAAAAAACTCACCACAAAGAAAGTATGCGTGACGAATTCAGACTTCCATGACGCTGCCATTGATAGTCAATTTTGCTGCTCAGATTCTGATGTATGTCTACCTGTTTAAAAGAATCGTCAGTATGGAAGCAGCTCAACGGTTTGGTGAATTATTAAAGCGACCATCAGTTCAATAAATGCCATCATTAAAAAGCAAAGAAACCCCACCCAAAAGCAAATTCTTATTATCTAGAGAAAGATGGGTTAAGGTCGAGAGGCTAGAAATGGAAGATGGGATTGATGCGCCAATATTTTTCCAGCTTAAAACAATAAAGTTCTGGAGAGAAGAGAGCTTACCAATGGATTCCGATATAGTTCCACTCATGTATTCACTGTTGTAGCCTTGGTCCGTGTTGAGAATGAGATTTACTACTTGGCCACTGTGATTGTCGCATAACACACCGCTCCATCAGCAACAATCGTCTCCAGTCCACGATTCAAGAACTCCATTGGGATTATCCAAGATGCCCGCTTTGAAATCTAATAAAGTAAAGTATCTACAAAGGAAAAAAAATTAGCAGAAAGTGTCTCTCATGGAGTAAGAGCTACGAGTTCATCTTATTGTGATAGCAATTCTAACTTTCAGTTAAAAACTACAAGTTATTTATAGTCTCGACCATCAGATTGGGCATAGGCATTAGATGTTGTAAGACGACAAAGAACTGAGGTTCTTGCTCCCGAAAACCTTGACAATCTTTGGACTAAAGGGTGAAACTACATAAAAAAGGATATCAGTGTAGCCCATACGGATCCAGGGCATTTAGCTAAATCATCAGTTTCAAGGCAAGAGTTAGGAGGCACAATGAAACAAGTAGGGGTTCTGCAGATAGATCGCATCCCTGAGCAAATACCATCTTAAGCACATAGAGGACATAAACATTTAGGTTTACTTCAATTTAACTTTAAGCTTCCATAAAGATCAAACAATTGTAACAATTTCAATTTAACAGGTGATTGTCAAAATCATAACACTACTTGTTCTAGATTCATTGTAAACATTTACTAACCATTAATGATATACGACACTTGTTACATAATTTTAACAATGCCATTAAATAAATACCAACAAGTTCGAGACTTGTCATAATTTTCAAAACATATATAACCACTATTACTTTTCTATGGACTTATTTCTATTATTTAATCAAGATTAATAAATATTAAATAACTCTTATAAATCTGTCTAGAGTTGGATTCACCAATTATTTGTTTTCTGACCTAAAGGCCTTTAATTTATCCTTTAGGTAGACTTGCATCCAATTATACATTATTTGTTGTATCATGATTTTTTTTTTTTTTTTTTATAATAATATAGACAACATTTTCCAAAAAACAATATAAAAAAACATCAATGAAATCATACAGTAACATTCACCCTTAGATTCTAAATCTATAGGACTCGGCATATTTTCCTAGTACTGAAATTGTTTATCTTCATTAAAGTTTTCCTTGATTGAGGCCATCCCCTATAATCAACTTTGAGTTGGAATTAAAGTCGTCCTTTGAGGAGATGTCTTCGCAAAGACTCTTCTAGGTAATTTGTCTTTCACTTAAGTGTACATTTACTTCAATCCCATTCTTATATGCCAAATTTTCTATGTTTATTTTATTGTATTTTATTGTGTATTGTTCACATGTTTTATAAAGAGATGGAAACCTAATTAATTAATTTAATCATGCTATCCTAGACTTGGATCGTACAATTCAGCAGTAAAACTTGTTGTAATCAAACAACCAGTCACTTGAATATCAATCCAAACAGTTGAGACATTGAAGACAATGTAATGCACACTTTCAAATGTAAAAAGACTTCAAAGTCACACTTTTTTTTTAACTGGTGATTCATAATGTCAAGTTGTATGTGCTAATAAACAACAAATGGAAAAGATAAAGATACAACTAGAATTCATCATGAAATTGTCTATTTGAGTATGATGTCGGAAATAGCTATCAAGAAAAAGTTAAAACACATCCTACAATCTGAAAAAACATGACATAAAATCCATTTTGGATCAAGTATTGGCCCTAGGTTTAGGCTATGTTCTTGTCTACACCCATTTAAAGGGTTTGAGCAGCTGTTAGTGCTTCCTCAAAACCACAAAATAAAGATTTATCTGATAACCTACCAAAAGAATATGACCATTTTGACATTAGCGACTTTCAGAGAAAATCCTACAAATGATATGGGTGCAACTTACAAGTTTACAACAACAAACCGTAGTTGTTATGGCATGTATCAATGTTTGGACCAATTCAGTTTTTATTATACCCAAATCATAAACCTAAATATTTGTAGTACTCTAGGCCCTGACCAACCACATATCCACATAATATCATATGTAATATAAACAGTTATAAACCCTTGCTCTAAAACTCAAATCAACAGTGATAACTTATAACCAACCTCTACAAAATTTGTGAATTTAGGGTCTCTGTTAACTACTAACCGATGCACCTACACAACACATGCCCATTACATAAGTGATTAGCCCCAATCTATAAATCTTTCTTACAAATTCGAAGTCATAAAACAGAACTGGGTTAGCTGGAGATGGCCAAATGTTAACAAGTTGCCATCTTAGTCGTTGATAGCCAAGTTCAACTCTATAGGGCATGCCATCTACCTTCGTCGTAGTAGTTTAGTTTGCATCAACCTTTACATGATGGAACTGTAAACATCAGCGGCATTCAAAATGGAAAAGAAATGCCAACGGAGCATTGGTTCACTGGTGAGTTTGACAGAGTGTTGAACCGTCCACCGAGGCTCCAATCTCAATGTAGTCTGCCCCGATGTTACCAGAAACAGAAAATGGGAAATGGGAACAGAACAAGAAGGCAAGAAGGTTTCAAGAGATCAAAAATGTAAACCTACGATGTTCCCAACATATATTATGCGGATAAAATTGATTATTAATGTGTTGATGGAGTGTCAAGACGAGAATGGGATCACAAATAGGAATTGAACAATAAACGGGCCTCCTGGTCAGGTTTCTGGTAACACAGATTTTTCCATTTGCATGGCATTAGAGGCTCGATGTAGGTCCCAGGCAATTTTGGTCGAATTACTACCCGTCAGACGATGCTCGTTGTTTGCGATGCAGACCCTCTGGGATGTTTCTCAAAGCACTTCCAAAAAACCTGATTATGTAATACTCTGCAATTGTGCCTTCTAAGGTTAACAGTTAGAAGGCACAGTTGCAGAGAGATACGGGAAAGTCTATCTCAAAAGAAATGCTTGATACAACAAGAGGTGGAAGTAAAAACATTGGCCAAATGATGTTTGAATCAAGTATTAGCCATTCGCTAGATAGTCGAAGAGAAAACCAAGATCCAGAGGATAGAAAAAGAGCTTTGCAAGTAAATGATCAGTGATTGCTAGATAAAGAAAAAAATTCAAGAAAAAGAGAAAAGAATAAAGGTCATGAAATTGAATCCCTCAAGGTTGATCATAAGCAATCAGTGAGTGGTGCAACTGCAGTAGAGGGTTGGCAAAGAGTGGATGAATCATATTTTCCAGAAGGTGGAGAGGCTTGGCGCTCTAAGAAACCTCATGCCTTGAAATTAGGCAAAGATGATAGCTTTCCTAATTCTGAAAGTCTATCCACAACAGTATGGCCACAGATAGGAAATATACATGTTCCCAAGCTAAAATGTTGGGTGCTGGGAGCCCATTTTGAGAGAGCTGAGTCAAAATCTTTTGTTGTTTACTCCATTGCTGTGACAAATTCAAAAAACAAAACATTGTTCGTTGATAGGAGGTACCATAATTTTGAGCAGTTGCATCGGCCTCTTCAAGATATACCAAATTATACACTTCAATTAATAATGCAGTCTGGTCTTCTTCTGCACATTCTGTGTTTTTCCCTAGGCATGATGGGTTTAATGACAACATAAATAGTAGTAATAAGAGTGGCATTACTTGTCTGCATTTCTCCATTGTATCAAGCAGGATATTGTAGAGAGTAAAGTGATGTAGGACCAGGGTAGTTGTGGACGTCTTCTCATCAATTGACGCAATTTATTTTGCCAATTTATTTCGCCTTCAAGTTGCAGTTGTCTAAGTTGACATTGTAACATGAGTTTTGGTGGTACTTCAAAGGTGGATCCATTCAAGTCGACTTCAATGTCAAAACAAGTGTGTTGTCGAATTGCAATTGAATGTCAGGAGAACAAAGGAGTGCATTGTGCTGTCAAAATGTCAAATTTATTAATTGTATAATCAATTTTATACATTGAATGACGTGAAGCCTGCAATAACACATCAAAGATATCAACCAGTTAAATTTTAGAAAAATATATTTTTCTATTATTAAAAAAAATACATTTATTGATTTCCTATGTTACACATTGGATATATCACACAAATTTAAACTCAACAATAAACTAATACATAGTCAAAGGGCAACACATTGCTATAGTCCCAGGCCTTTGGCAGGGACTAATAAAAATATACCCATTAAAAATGGTTTATTTTCGTTTTTGCGAATTTTTCACAAAGTGTAAAGTAAACTTTAAAATCTCATAAGAAAGGTGGAAATATGAATTGTTAGTCAATTAATATTAAATCAAATCGAATGTAGCCTGGCCCCTCGGGATTAATGTATCTGTCAATTTTCACATGTTCGTCTGTGCATGTAAGTTGGAGATTAATAATTGTGCATTGCAGCATGGAGTTTAATGTATTAGTATCTGTCAATGGTCACCTCCCCCTATGTGTAATTGTATGTATTGTAATTTGGGAGAGGCTAGCCAGTTTGGACTCCTTGTTCAATTAATAGGGTTTCTTCCTTTCGATCGAAATCTATTACTTATGTGTACTATATTTTCTTTATCATACAGTTGAAACCTTAAAGATCCAAGCCAACAGTTGTATTTTCTTTATCATACAGTTGAAACCTTAAAGATCCAAGTCAGCAGTTGTAAAATGCAGAGCTTACGCATTTGTCTCTAGTAAGGTTTATATGGAGCAAATATTACACCAGAGCAATTATAGGTCAAGCACTTAATGGTGGCTAAAAGAGCTCTGCTAGGGAAAAGTTAATCATGGGTTTTGAGAAACTCCCTAGGCATCTGTAGGAGACAACTAAGGTGAACAAGGAGACAAGGCGCAAAGACATTAGAGGCTCGTATTTCATAAGGGGGAGGCTAGTGCTTGGTGGGGAATCTTTCCGAGCATGTGAAGATCGTTGATAATGGGCAATGGAAATGGCCCAGGGGAATGTTTCCCTTTCTTACTTCTATTAGTGGGGAAGGTGATTTTCACCCAGCCTACCCAGGACATCAAGACATTGGCCCGCTGTGATAAGGATCAAAGGGTAGGTGATCCCTGGGATAGGCTTTCCATTCCAAGTGGAGGTCGGGATGTCTCGACCCCTGCTGAGTCACAAATTATTGATACATCTGGCTTGCGGGTTGTTGTTGGATATGCTCTTGGGTTTATAGTGGTAGCCGTCGGACTTGAACCTAAGCCAGGCCCGGGTAATCCCGACATGTTACCGATTTCCCCATGGTTAAAAAGAAAAAAGAAAAAAAAAGCTTCATCCCACTACCAATATAACAACGAGAAAAGCAATGGCAAGTTTAATATAAAACTCTTTTTGCTTTGTCGACTGCCTACAATAATAATAATAATAATAATAATCTATTTTTAAGGTCACGACCAAGCCAGCGCACCAAATTGGTGTATGAGACCTCCTTATTTGTGGGACAAGGGACCCTCCTCCGCCCAACGATTTGACTGGTAAAGTCTACGAAGGTAATCAACATACATACTGGCCTCAAAATTAAAATTAAACCAATGAAAAGCCTTCCAAGTTTCATTCTTCTTTACAATCTTGAATAAACATGCATATATATAGATTTTGAAGTTATCTTTGCTCCTCTTGCCATATATGTCATGTCTTAGGCTTGTTTAGTGCTACCCAAGCTCACTATATACTTATCATCACAATTATGTCAATAACAATTCATATTTTTTCTTAGTTAGGATATAAGTTGTATTTTCTAAAGATTCATGTTTTTGGTGTTTATCAACTTTACTTAAGTTATTGTTAGTCTTTCTTCTCTTCTTCTAGATCATCCTTTGAAGTTATCTATGTTCCCCTCTTGTGTTTATGATCCAGATTTTATGAGAAGAACGAAATGAATACAAATTATTATTATGCTTAACACGGAAGCACAAGGAACAATAACATAGATACAATAAAACTGGCTTCTATTCAATAAGGAAATATGTTGAAACTGTAAAATGCAAACTAAAAACAAGCTTGCTCGAATGGTGGCGATTTATCTTTGAGAAGAGATGTGACAATTGTGCATTCACAAGAAGATGGTTACAATGAAGCTCTCCAAGCCTTTTTACAATAAAAAGGAATGTCAAAACCCTAAACATCCAAAAACCTAACCCTAGGAGATGAAGCGCCAAAAGTTGTGGGCCCCCGTTGGGGTAAGTTAGTACATCAACTTCCCGGGGTCGTAACTTTTGCATACGATGTTCGTTTTAGGCGCACGATAGCCCGTTGGAAAGGTCTATTCGAGGAATACACATGTTTTCGTCAGACTGTAACTTTGTTTCTAGTTTGACTGTGGTGAGCCCTAAAAACGTTGTTTAGGGCCTCAAAATGACCCCGAAAGTCGAGGACCCGAAAACTAGGAAAAACCTATCAAACTAGAAAACTGCCAAAATGAGTCAGTTAGAATAGGTGGGAGGCCATCGACATTCATATAGATCAATCCTCCCCCCTTAGGAAGCAATGGTTTCCATTGCATTGAGTTACCCCATCAGATGAGGAAATTTCTGTTGAATTTGGCCCTGGGTGAGCCACTTGCCTTGGTGAAGGAGATGCCCTGCTTTGACAACTCGATAAAGTTGGATCCTTCGCTGGCGAGTGCCCTTGACCTATGTGTCCACAATCTGATCACTGGATGCTTTTTGCATGCAATCAGGGTTGAGCTCTGTTGGTGTCAACTATTCTGATATCTCATAGTTGTCCAATAATGGTGGGAAATATGGTCAAAGGAGATTCGTGTTGAACACTGGGTGCAGGCCAAGGAAAAGGGGAATCATGAGCTCAAAAGAATTGTCACCCACAACCTTGGTGATGGTGTAAGGTCCATAACAGAGTGGGCGAAGCTTCCGATGGGGCCTTGTAAGGTGTTCTTTCTGCAAGTGCAACCAAACTTTGTCTCCCACCTGAAACTTATGTGGCACCCGGTGTTGATCATGGCACTGCTTGTACTTGGCATTGGACTTCTATAAAATATCCTGAACCTATTGGCAGATATGTTAGATCCCCTCAATAAACTGGGTGGTTTTGTCAGCGTCAGTTGGAGCAGGTGAAGAGTAGGTCGGGGTGGCCGCAAGGGGTAGTGCAACATCCATGGGACCCAATGGTTGGAATCCCAACCCCACCTAAAAGGGGTTGTGGTCGGTTGAGCTATGTAGGGCTCGGTTGTAGCTATGTTGAACATAGGGATACTCTCATCCCATGTGTGGGGGTTCTTGGAATTGTACATGTGCAGGATATGCACGATCATCCGATTGGCGACCTCGGTTTGGCCATCTATCTGGGGGTGGAAGTTAGTGGATTTGGTGAGCTTGGTGTCCAACAATGACTAGAGACTTGACCAGAATGTGTTGAGGAACTGACTATCTCGATCTGAGACAATGGTTTGTGGGATTCCAAAATGTACCTAGACTCGTTCAAAGAAGAGCTTGCTAGTGGCCTCTGTTGTGATGCTTTTCTTGCAAACGACCAGAATCACCATCTTGGAAAAGCAATCAACAACCACAAAATCACAGTCATTTCCCCTCTTGGTGGACGGAAGGCCCAACATGTAGTCCATTAAGATGGATTCCCATGGTCTGTCACGAGTAGGCATAGGGGTGTACAGGCCATGTTTCTTAGTGGTCAGTTTGGCAATAGCGCAGGCAGTGTAGGGCCTGATATACTTGTTGACATCATGTCGAAGTTTCGGCTAGTAGAAATGTTTCTGCAACATTGTCATTTTCTTTTCAATGCCGAAGTGTCCTACCACCCAACTATAGTGGGCTTCCCAGATTAGCTTTGCTCATTCGATGGAACGTAGAGATGGCCCAGATGGCACAACAACCCGTCCTGAAGATGGAAATTAGCGACAAATGAGTTTGCGCCCAACATTTGGTAAGTGGTGGCGAAGTCAAGGTCTGTCTCATAGAGGTGGGGCCATCCAGAGGTCTCGTGGCCACAAGAGTCTAGCACCGTGGTGAGTGTCGTGACTGGAGGTCGCTAAGGCAATCAACGACTCGGTTGGTACTTCATGTTTTATACTTGATGTTGAGGTGGAATTGTTGCAAGTATGTGGACCACTTATGATGGTGATCATTCTGCAATTTTCCTTGTGTCTGCATAAACTGCAATGGATTATGATCTGTGTGGATGACTATCTCATTCCCAAGAATGTAATGTCTCCACTGGCGACATGCTTTCACAATGGAGTACATTTTTTTGTCGTAAGTAGGGTACTTACGGACGACATCTGATAGTGTCTCACTATGATAGGCCACGAGGTGGCCGTGCTAAGTGAGAACTACGCCCACAACATAGTTTAAAGCATCCGTCTCGATCTCAAAGGGTTGTTGCAGGTCCGGTAATGAAAGTATTGGGGTTGAGCACAAGTGTTGCTTCAAATCATTGAATGCTTTTTTTTGGGACAAACCCCACACAAATTTTTCCTTACCACCACCCCTGGTTACTTGGTAGAGGGCCCATGCAATATGGGAGAATCCCAACACGAACCTACGGTAGAAATTGGCAAGGCCCAAGAAGCTTCGAAGCTCAGTGAGTGTGGTTGGGGATGGATAGTTACGGATGACCTGTATCTTGGCTAGATCCACATGCACACCATGTTGGTCGACGATGTAGCCTAGGTACTGGACCCTGTCCATGCCGAAAAATCATTTTTCCAAGTTGGCATATAGTTTGTGCTACCGCAGGGTGTGAAAAACCTGTTGAATATGCTGCAAGTGTTCTGCCCAAGTCTTGTTGTAGATGAGGATGTCATCCAGATACACCACTACAAAAGTATTGGTGAAAGGTCGCAGGATATCGTCCATCATCCTCATGAAAGTTGTTGGAGCATTTGTCAAACCAAAGGGCATGTCCAGCCATTCAAAAAGACTTTCTTTTGACTTGAAGGAGGTCTTCCATAGATCTGTCTGTTCTATTGGGACTTGGTGGTAGCCATACTTCAGATCAATCTTACTGAAGTATTTGGCCCCTTTGAGTTGATCAAGGAGATCGTCGATTCAGGGAATCGGGTATCGGTTCCTGACTATGATTTTATTTAGGGCCCAGTAATCAATGCAGAGTCGCCAGGTCTCGTATTTATTTTGCACCAAGACGATTGGGATCACACAAGGTGATGAGTTGGGACGGATGTGCCCCTTGTGGAGTAGTTCTTGGATCGGTCATTTGATATCCTCATTCTCTAACAAAGAGCGGTGGTAGACTAGACCATTGGGTAGCAGTGCATCGGAGGTTAGATCGATGGGATGCTTGACCTGGCAGTGCAAAGGTACCCCGATAGGTGAGAAGAAGATATTTGTGTATTCTTCCATGACCTTATCCACTTGCTTCTGCTATGTGGAGAGGTCGGTCGTGCAGGCCCTTGATGTGGATGAAATATTTCTCTCACTCTAAGAGCGAATTACGAAGAAGACAAACTTCTCGGTCTGAGATATTACCTTCCTACATTGCTTGGTAGAGATCAAGGAAATAGCACTAGGTGGGACTGCCTCGGGTATCTTGTACAATTTCTTGTCCAAAGTAATAATAACACTGTGAGGACTAGACTCATATACAACATGATGTTTCCATAAATAAGGTTTCCCCAAAAGAACATTACAAACTTCAAGAGGAGCAAAATCACACGATACATCATCTTTGAAGGGCTTGATGTTGTATAACATGCAGCACTGTTGGCTGACGCGAATATTACTTCCTTGGCGGAGCCATCCAATGGTGTAGGGTTGTGGGTGCGGCATTTTCGGCAAGGCTAGTTGCTTGACGACCTCTACTGAGATGAGGTCCTTCTGGCTACCGCTATCAATGATGAAGTGCAGTGGGGAGCCTTTCACCCACATCTATGAATGAAAGAGGTGCTCGCCTTCCTTTGGCTCGTCTGGTTCACTGGGTTGGATCTTGGTGGTAGCAACGGTGGCACTAGGTTCCGCATCAATGATCTATCTCCCCCTTTCTGGTTCTAACTCAAAGTCGAAACCCACATATGATTCAAAGGCTTTCACCTCAGCCACTAACAACCGCTTTGAGTGACAATTAGCAATGTTATGTCAGGGGCTCTTATGGAAGTCGCACCACTTCCTGATATCTTTCTTTGTCTTCCTAGTGTCCTTATTTGCTTGCATCTTAGCCTAGTTGTCTTGAGGTTGTACATATTTGCTCTGTCCTTTGTTCTACGAGTTGGGGTTGCCCTTGTTTTGTTGTGAGGGGTTCCTAGGCCCAAATTACCGCATTTTTTTGTTTAAGCTTCTACTCGATTTTGAAAGCATATTGATAAACCGCACCCAAGGACTAGATGTCCAAAAACTCCATTTTGGCCTGGATGTATCTATGCAAACCACCGCGATACTTGAGCACCATATGTCACTCAGAATATTTGATACCCATCTTGGTGCGCAAGGTATGGAATATATTTGTGAACTCTGGCACTACTTGGTCTCTTTCTTGCCGCAATGTGGTCCATTTTGTATACAGGTTTTCATAACTTCCGACATGGTAGTATTATTCCTTAATAGCATCCTTGAAGTACTCCCAGGGACCGCGATTGCAAATAATGAGGGTTCCTCTATTTCCTTTTTCTCATAGAAAGTTTCCCACCAATTTTTGACATGGGGAACGACTTTGAGGAGAGCAAAAGTAATCTTTTCTCTATTCGAAAATTTATGGACATAAAAATACCCTTCTAGTAGATTCAACCATTTGTCTACAACATCTGCATCTATTTGACCTTCAAATATAGGAATATCAAAGTTGATTTGTACCTTGAAGGGGGCGGTGCCTCCGCTCAAGGAAGATGCGTCGAATGTTGGTAGCTGCCGAAGGATTTGTGCAAAACTATCCATCATCTTGTTCCTCTATTGTGTGAGGGATTCCTCTAGAAACATTTTGAAAGGATCTCATGTCTCGTCATCTTTCTTTTCTCCCTCCATGAGAGGTTGCTTAGGCGTATGAGATGTTTTGTCCTCAAGAGAAACAAGCTCGAGATCCAATTCTTTGTACCCCAACCTCATCGGGGACATGCATTAAGAACGACAAGGAGCAGACTACTTTGATACCACTGATCCAGATTTTATGAGTAGAATGAAATGAATACATATTATTATTATGCTTAACACGAAAGTGCAAGGAACAATAACAAAGATACAGTAAAATTAGCTTCTATTCAATAAGGAAATATGTTGAAACTATAAAATGCAGACTGAAACAAGCTTGCTAGAATGGTGGTGGCTTATCTTTGAGAAGAGATGTGACCATTGCACTCATTTGCAAGAAGATGGTTACAATGAGGCTCTCCAAGCCTTTTTACAATAAACATGAATGCAAAAACCCTAGACATCCAAAAACCTAACCCTAGGAGATGAAGCACCAAAAGCGTGTGGGCCCCGTTGGGGTAAGTTAGTACGTCAACTTCCCGGGGTCATAACTTTTGCATACGATCTTCATTTTAGGCGCATGATAGCCCGTTGGAAATTTCTATCTGAGGACTACACATGTTTCCATCATACTCTAACTACTCGTAGCAATTGACTGTGGTGAGCCTTAAAAATGTTGTTTAGGGCCTCAAAACGGCCCCAGAAGTCGGGGACCCCAAAACTAGGAAAAGATTGTCAAAATGAGCCAGTTGGAATAGGTGGGAGGCCAATGAAATCCATATGGATTATTTTAAAAACCATATGTGTCATGTCCTAGGATTGCAAAGTGCTACTTGTTATCACATAAACTTGTTAGAGTCTGTGAATCTGGGGTTTTTGCTTAATTCTGTAATTTTGCCTATCTCTCCTCCTTTTGCAGACCCAATTGTAAGGTTTCTCCTTTCGGCTTATAGTTTTCTTCTTTTGCCTGCCTAAGAAGTCTTGGCCCTAATATTTTATGTTTTCTCCAAGGTCGATCACGTCTCTCTCCTTGTCTCTGTCACTGATCCCTTTGCCTTCCTGAGCCCTCAGTTAGTCACCTAAGTATTTGTTTACGGAGGCCATAGCCATAAGCACAAGCACAACACTTAGAGCGGTCTGATATGGATTTGAATCAAGCGAGCGAGCAAGTTCAGTTTGGCGGAGGAAATTTCATTTCAAAGTTTAGAGATCAACGACAAATTATAAGCATGGGAATATGGAGTTCAGAACATTGTTGAAGTTGTTTGTAAAGGATCTGAATCCATGAAACCTGAAATCAGCAGGAGCCATCCGATCTAGCAGGACGCGTGGCACCAGATCTGAACCATGGAGAAAGTCATTTTGAGAAAATCGAAGTAAGGAGTGCGCAGATTTCTCGAGTCCCGAAATGTCGATATTCATCTAGGCCGTCCGATCCAGCGGGGGTGCGTGGCACGTGATCCGAGAAATCGCGATTTCACGACTCGGGGGTTTGAGCATGGAGCACGACGCGAAGTCGTAAAACGCAAAATCGCGACGTGCCTGGGAGTTGGGCCCACGATCACAACCCACAATCATATGGAAGCAGGGCCATGAAGAAAGGGAAAGCACCTGTCGAGCAACGGGCGGTTGAGATTGTGTAAGGAAATGATCGTGGCAGTCAAATCCAAAGTAGGTTCAACCGTCGATCTAGATGGGTCGTTTCATGGGATCGAGCATCGAAATATTTGAAATCAAGGGGAGTGAACACTCCCAAAATGCGAGATCCCAAAATTTCATGTGGGATATGTGGAAGGTCATGGCCCGAGGTCACGTGGACCGATGTATAGGAGCTGTGCCAAGGGACAAAAGCGCTCGTCTTGGTCTCATCAGAATATTTGTGTGGTTTCGAGGCGTTGGGCTTGTCTTAGAGAAGTTGTGAACGTCTCCTGGAACATTCATGGGTGTCAGGCTCCATCTCGATCCCAATGAAAGTAGTTAATGGAAATGGGGGAAGTTGTTGAAACCTCATCTCACCCCATAAATGGAAAGTATGGAAATATGGTCATGTAGGTAGACTATCAACCCAAAGTTCCCCTGTCAACAAATTTTCTTGCAAAGCCCATACTAATCTGAGCTCACGTATGACAAAAGAATACATGCACAGACTGACAGAAGAAGATGCAGACACAAAGCTTTGATTATAGTGGTTAGGTCACATTCTTGGTGGTGGCAACTGTTCTGAGTATAAATACTCAGTTTTGATATTTTGTTAGGGTCGATGGTTGAGCTAAGCTCCCGTATTGTAAAGTTTTAATGAAGCCTCTGGTTCTCTGGTTATGTGTTGCCATCCACGACTTCTTGTTTAATGACAGTCATCTTTCTTATCATCTCTTTTTCTTATGATATTGAAGACTCGAGCATGGGTGATCCAATCAAGTTGTTGTGACTGTACTATAATGTATGTTTGACTGCAATATTGTTATGACGTTTTCATTTTCCTGAAGTTTTGAGTTCAAGAGGATCTTGTATTCGAAGATTTTCCTCCCTAGGCTGCTGGAAGACCCGATGTCCATAGCATACCTCTACATTTCCTCACCAGTTCTTCCTCCTACTCACCCTTTACTACAACTTACTGACTGAAGTTAAATCAAGACCTCACTTGCTCATACATTGCTTGGTCTGGATTTCATAGTTAAAGCGATATTTTCTTGAGTCTGCGCCCATTTGACCCCCTTTAATTTATTCACTGTGACATACAAATTGATGGTTACTAGGCTTACCTCTGCTGCAATCTAGAGGTGACTTCTAGTGCTAACATTTCTGGCATCGTTGTCGGGGATGAATTGAAGATTTTCCCTAGGATAGAACGACAAAGCTTACTGATTATGAAGGTGCATCAGAACTCAGTACCATTCAAGATTGTGACTTGCACCTGGTGACTCCACTATCTGGAGACTACACTGGTCCGACTACATTATTTCAGCTGGCTTCGAAAGGCAGACACACAAGGTATCACCCACAACTACCTTTATCCATGCCTGAAGCTGACCCAAAGAAAATTATCAGAAAAGGAAAGACCCCTCAAGAAGGTACTTCAACTACTGAACCAGGTGATTCTAGTAATTTTCATCATTCTCCCTCTGATACTCCATTAGCTGCTTCTCATAATCCTATTATATCTTCAGTTGGAGTTTCTAAAGACTTGAATTTTGGGATTTTTCCTACTGGTTTCTCCTCCCCTGGCCTTGGTTTGGAAGGAGAAAGTTTCAACAATCCCGTCTCCCCTAAAGTTGTTCCTTGGCTCAGCCCCAAGGCCTTAGGATATTTTCCCACTCCAGGTTTTACTATCCCTTCCCCTATTAGAGTCATTGTAGGAGAAGCCTCTTTTCCTACCAGCTCTGCTACCTTTTTCCCTAGAGGTACATTTCCAGTCTCACCTATCCAAACTCCATCTCCACTTGCTTCTCCTCTTATTCACACTACAATGGTAGGAGAAACCCCCCCCCAGAGCCAGAATGGAAGCTATAATAGCCGCTAGGTATGCCTCTCTTGTTTTTCCTTAGCCTCTGAATGCCCTCCCAACGGATGGATACCTTAAGCAGTTACATAAGTTCACGGGTGAGGGAGATATAACTGCGGAAGCAAATCTTGAGGCCTTTTATAGTTTTACGGATAATCATGCCATAGAGAATGAGGATGTATGGATGAGGATCTTTGTTCATAGCCTCGATGGTGAAGCTAGGAAGAGGTTTAGGGCTTTCCCACTGGATCTATTGGTGGGATTGAAGCCCTAGATGAAGTCTTCTTAAAGGATTGGGGAGACAAAAAGGATCTCCTGTACTATATTACAGAGTTTGGGGCTCTGAAGAAAGAGGAAGGGGAATCTGTGTTTGATTTATCCAAGAGATTTAATAAAATGTATAATAAAATCCCCACTGAAGTCAAGCCTATAGAAACCTCTGCAAAGATTACTTAAGCTAGTGCTTTTGATCTTGACTTCTGTCTCCTGCTAAGAGAAATAAGAGCTACTTCATTGGCTCATATGCAAGATGAATCCCTTGAAGTAGAGTCTAATATATTCACAGTTGATAAACTTAGGAGCAAGGCAAACAGAGACAGAAGGAAAGGGAGGTCTAAAGCTTCAACCTCTGGTTCCTCTACTGTCCATCCTCAAGTTGATGAACTTACTAAATTAGTAAAATCTATGTCTGCTGAGATTGAGAAGTTGAAGCTTGAAGGAAGACAGAACTATAGAAATCCACAAAATGTTGATAACAAAGGTAACTTCAGGAGACCTAACAATGCTCCTCAGATTCTTCCAAGAGAGCAGAGGAACATAGATAGAAATGATCAGAACATCCAGACCCCTCTCAAAAACAATCTTGTTACAGATGATGAAGGTGAAGATGAGGGCTTTGATCCTGAAATCCACTGTCTTGGAGACACCTCCTCCTTTCCTCATTTGACTCAATCTGCATACGAGGAATCTCTCATGGACAACCAACTTAATGAGTTGAGTAAGGGAGATAAGGCCAACGACATCCCAAACAGATATAATTTGAGGCCCAAGAAGAAATAAGGAAAGCCTAATGTTCCTGACTAGCCCACCAAAGTAGATAAGCCTTCTAAAGATATAGCAGACAACAACAAGGGTAAGAAGGCACAAGCACCCTCTCCATTAATTAAACTTCCTGTTCCAGAAGTGAAGGAGATTCTGAAGCCCTCTCCTTTTTTCAATTTTTACCATGAAATCTAAAAGCTTAGAATCCCTATACCCCTTTCAGAATTGGTCAAGCATGAAGATTTCAAAAGGAGCCTCTCTAAACTATTGTAGTATGAGCCTATGTCTCATCCCACAGACTCAGCCAATTTGCAAGATGAAAAGCCAACTGTCATATTAGGACCTTTGGTAGAACATAGAGATGATTCCTACCATCCCTTCTACACTTATTTGAACATCCATGATAAGGTGTTGCATAAATGCTTAATGGATTTAGGAGCATCCCATAATCTTATGCCTAAGGTTGTCAGGGAAGAAATCGGGTTGGAAGTCACAAAAACCTACCATGACTTGTATTATTTCAATTCCAGGGAGGGGAAGTGCCTTGGGGTTATTAAAGACCTGGCCGTGTCCCTGTTCCAGCTGTCGATGAAGAGTGTAGTCATGGATATCATAGTGGTTGATGTTCCCCCTAAGTTCGGAATGCTCCTATCTAGATCTTGGATAAAGAGACTGGGGGGGACCTTGCAGATGGACCTTTCATACGCCACCATTCCTGTGTTTGAGGGTGAATAAAGGAGACTTTACTGGGAAGCTCAGTTGGCATACATTATTAGTGATGAAGCAAACCCCACAAACCATCCTATTTTTTTCTCTTAACACAGATTTGGGAGCTAGTTTGCTACAACTTACCGATGCTTCTGAACCCCCTCTTGAAATCAGAAAGAAGTCCCTTACTCTTTGTGAAGTTTCTCCTCGGATTACCTCTGTTTGGAAGATGTTCTTCGATGGAGCCTCTTCAAGAGAAGGTGTTGGTGTTGGAGTAGCCCTTCTTTCACCTATTCAGGAAATTATATCTCTATCCTACAAGTTAGAATTTGAAACTACCAATAATGTGGTAGAATATGAAGCTCTTGTTTTGGGTTTAAGGGCTGCAAAGGACATGGGAGTTGAAGAGATATCAATATTTGGGGATGTTGAGTTAATTGTCTATCAAGTCAAAAATCTCTACCTAGCTAAGCACCCTAGGATAAGAAGTTATAGAAATGAAGTGTGGGACTTTGTTGATAGTTTTTTCCTAGCTTTCAACATTTCATTTATTCCAAGAGAAGAAAACACCATGGCTGATTCTCTGGCTGTTTCAACAAGCAATTTCCGAATCCCTTTGCCACCAAAGTTCAGGTATGACATAGAAGTAAATTACAGACCCTCTATACATGATAATGTCAAGCATTGGAAAGTATTTGAGGACGATCTTGAGATCAAAAGATTCCTTGAGACTGTTGATGAGTTTTTTGCGCTACATATTGATCAAGATCAAGATTCTGAAAGTAATCCTCATGTTGATGTTTTCCTGAACAAAATCATTAATCACCATATTGTTCAGTTGCCTAGCAATCACATTCCGAAGGGACTAGTTCCATTGGAAAGACTATTTGACAAAAATGACGTGGTAGTGAAATTTAAAGGATCGACTAATGATGTCAATGTAGCCGAATGCAACATTGGTACAGAGAAAGATCCCAAATTTGTCAAGATGTCAAGCAGCCTATCAAAGAAACAAAGGACCGATTATGATGAGTTGTTAAGAGAGTTTTTTGATGTGTTTGCCTGGACCTATAAAGACCTCATAACATACAACGCGAGTATCATTGAACATAAGATCCCACTGAAGGAGGAGGCCAAACCATTCAGGCAGAAATTAAGACAGATAAATCCTATGTTGCTGCCTATTATGGAGAAAGAGGTAAAGAAGTTGCTCGATGCCCAAATCATTGTCCCTTTGAGATATTCTGAATGGGTGGCCAACTTGGTCCCTGTGAGAAAGAAGAGTGGATAAATCAAACTTTGTGTCGATTTTAGAAACCTAAACAAAAGCTCAAAGAAGGACAATTACCCTTTGCCAAAGATGGAACACATATTGCAGAGGGTAATAGGTACATCCATGATTTCCATGATTGATGGCCTTTTTGGATACAATCAGATCTCTATACTGCCTGAAGACAAAGAAAAGACAACCTTCACCACTCCTTGGGGCACATTCATGTATGCCAAAATGCCCTTTGGATTGATGAACACAGGAGCAACCTTCCAACGATCCATGGGCATCAACTTCATTGGAGAAAGGGATAAATTTGTGGTCATCTATCTGGATGACATAACAATCTTCTCCAAATATGAAAAAGAACATTGTCAACATCTGAGAAAGGTCTTCTCGAAATGTAGAAGGTTTGGTCTCTCCCTAAATCCCAAGAAGTCTTTATTTGCCATGCAGGAAGGAAAATTGTTGGGACACATTGTATCAGTTGAGGGGGTCATGATTGATTCAAGTAGGGTAGAATCTATTCAAGCCTTATCACTTCCCAGATCCAAGAAGGAAGTCTAGTCCTTCCTGGGAAAAATTAGTTTTCTGAGAATGTTTTTTTCAAATTTTGTTGAATTAGTGAAGCATATCACAACCATGCTCAGGAAGGGGAATGAAGTAAAATGGACTGTTGAGTCCAGAGAATCCTTTAACCAAATCAAGAAGGCACTGATTGAAGAACCTGTGCTAATCAGTCCTGATTATTCCAAGGATTTTTTGATTTTTTCCTTTGGTTCATTTGACATAGTGGCCGTTGTTTTACTACAAAAGAATGATGCAGGGCTGGAGCAACCTATTTCTTTTTTTAGCAGAGAACTAAGAGACGCATAAGTTAGATATGAAATCATGGAGAAGAAGGCCTATGCCTTGGTGAAAGCCCTCAAAGATTTCAGAGTCTATGTTCTACATTCAAAAATCATTGCATATGTTCCTTCAACTTCTTTGAAGGATATTCTCATTCAGCCTAACTTAGATGAAAGAAGGAGGAAGTGGATTGCCAAAATCCTTGAATTTGATCTGGAAATAAAACCCACCAAGCTAGTTAAAGGCCAAGGTTTAGCCAAGCTGTTGGCTGAATCTAATTGTAAAGATTTGGAGGTTAACTTCATCAATGCTTGCTAAAAAAACCAGTAGGCTAAAGTGTATGATAAAATCCCTTAGGATAGCCCCCCATTGGCAAAATGTGCTTGGTACAAAGATATTATAAATTTTCTGCAAAGGTTGTGACCTCCAGATGGAATGGGGAAAAGCAAGGCAAGAGCTTTAAAGGACAAAGCAATTAGATATTTCCTCATTGATCAGATTTTATATTGGAAAGATCCTCTAGGAGTTTTGTTGAGATGTCTAAACACACATGAGGCCCAAAAGATTATATTTTATTTTCATGATAGCCTATGTGGGGACATCATTTCTGGAGAACCACAACCTATAAAATTCTTAGGGTCGGGTACTATTGGCCTAGTCTATTCACTGATGTCTGTGCAATGATAAGGGCTTGCATCAAATGTCAGAAATTATCTGGGAAGCAACAACTCAATTCTTTGCCATTGAATCTTGTAGTAGCTTCAGGACCCTTTCAACAGTGGGGCCTAGAATTTATTGGGGAGATTCATCCTCCTTCAAGTGGTCATCATAGATGGATCTTAACTACCATTGATTACTTCACCAAATGGATAGAAGTTATCCCCACAAGGAATGCTTCTTGCAAAGTAATCATTGGTTTTCTTGAAGATATTATAGCAAGGTTTGGTTGTCCGAAAAGGATTGTCACTGATAATGTTGCATCCTTCAAGGCCGAGCCATTAATCCAGTTTTGTGAGCAGTTTGGAATTTTATTGATTCACTCAACTCCTTACTACCCCCAAGGGAATGGACTGGCAGAGTCCTCTAACAAGAGCCTCATAAAAATTATCAAAAGACTACTAGAAGACAACAAGAAGGCATGGGATTCAAAACTCAAGTTTTCTCTGTGGGCTGATAGAGTGACACCAAAGAGGTCTCTTGGTGCCTCTCCTTTTCATCTTGTGTATGGAGTTGAGGCCATCTTTCCTTCTCATCTCACCTTGCTGGTGGAAAAATTCTTCCAAGACTACCAGGGAGAACCTGATGACATGGTCAGGATAATATTACAACTGGAAGAAGTGTAGGAAACCAGAGAAAAGCTACTGGACAAAGCACATGAACATCAATAGAAGATCAAGCAGACTTTTGATAGGAAAGTAAGAAAGGAGGATTTCTAGTTGGGAGATCTAGTGCTAAAATGGGATGCACCCAAGCAGGACAAAGGTAAGCATGGTAAATTCGATGCCTTGTAGATCGCCCCCTTCAGAATCTCTAAGATATTCCCTAATAATACTTACAGGTTGCAGAATTTGGAGGGTGACGAAGTTTTTAGTGGCCCCGTAATTGGGCACTTTCTGATTTTTTTTTGTTTGTTTAAAGTCGTAGTTGGCATCCCACCATTGTAAATACCATTCTTGTTTTATGTTCTTTTGTTTTTCATAGGAGACTCCATATCCCAAAGCTAAGGCACTTGAACTGCTTGATCTTGGCACCTCGCAAGGAGCATGCCATCCCCTGTGGAGCCAAATGTTATCACATAAACTTGTCAGAGTCTGTGAATCTGGGGTTTTTTCCTAAGTCTGTAATTTTGCCTGTCTCTCCTCCTTTTGTAGACCCAATCGTAAGGTTTTTCCTTTCGGCTTATAGTTTTCTTCTTTTGCTTGCCTAAGAAGTCTCGGCCCTAAGCTTTTCTGTTTTCTTCGAGGTCGATCATGTCTCTCTCCTTATCTTTGTCACTGATCCTTTTGCCTTCCTAAGCCCTCAGTCAATCATCCGAGTATTTTTTTACGGAGGCCACAACCATAAGAAAAAGTGCAACACTTAGAGCGGTCTGATATGGATTTGAATCAAGCGAGCGAGCAATTTTAGTTTGGTGGAGGAAATTTCATTTCAAAGTTCAGAGATCAACGACAAATTATAAGCACGAGAATCAAGAGTTCATAACATTGTTGAAGTTGTTTGTAAAAGATCTAAATCCCCAAAACCTGAAATCAACACGAGCCATCCGATCCAACAAGACGCATGGCACCAGATCCGAACCACGGAGAAAGTCATTTCGGGAAAACCGAAGTAAGGAGTGCGTAGATTTCCCGAGTCCCAAAATGCCAAGGTCCCGAAATGTCGATATTCATCTGGGCCATCCGATCCAGCGAGGATGTGTGGCACCTGATCTGAGAAATCACAATTTCACGACTCGAGGTTTTGAGCATGGAGCATGACGCGAATTCGCGACGGGTCTGGGAGTTGGGCCCACGATCATAGCCCACAGTCATATTGAAACAGGGCCATGAAGAAAGGGAAAGCACATGTCAAGCAACGAGCGACTGAGATTGTTTAAGGAAATGATCATGGTTGTCAAATCCAAAGTAGGTTCAACGGTCGATCCAGATGGGTCGTTTCGCGAGATCGAGCATCGAAATATTTGAAATCAAGGGGAGTGAAGACTCCCGAAATGCGATATCCTAAAATTTCATGTGGGATATGTGTAAGGTCATGGCCTGAGGTCACGTGGAATGATGGATAGGAGCTGCGCCAAGGGATGAAAGTGATCGTCTTGGTCTCATTAGAAGATTTGCATGGTTTCAAGGCGTTGGGCTTGTCTTGGAGAAGTTGTGAATGTCTCCTGGAACATTCATGGGTGTGAGGCTCCATCCCGATTCCAATGAAAGTAGTTAATGGAAATGGGGGAGGTTGTTGAAACCTCGTCTCACCCGATAAATGGAAAGCATGGAAAGATGGCCATGTAGGCAGACTGTCAACCCAAAGTTCCTCTGTCAACAGATTTTCCTGCAAAGCCCATATTGATCTGAGCTCGTGTCTGACAGAAGAATACATGCACAGACTGACAGAAGAAGATGTAGACACAAAGCTTTGATTGTAGTGGCCAGGTCACACTCTTGGTGGTGGCAACTGTTCTGAGTATAAATACTCAGTTTTGATATTTTGTTAGGGTCGATGGTTGAGCTAAACTCCCGTATTGTAAATTTTTAATGAAGCCTCTGGTTCTCTGGTTATGTGTTTCCATTTGAGACTTCTTGTTTAATGACAATCAACTTTCTTATCATCTATTTTGCTTCTGATATTGAAGACTTGGGCATGGGTGATCCATTTGAGTTGTTGTGACTGTATTGTAATGTATGTTTGACTGCAATATTGTTACGAGGTTTTTAGTTTTCTGAAGTTTTGGGTTCAAGATGATCTTGTATTCAAAGCTTTTCCTCCCTAGGCTGCTGGAAGACCCGATGTCTATAGAAGATCTCTAGATTTCCTCACTAGTTCTTCCTCCTACTCACCCTTTACTACAACTTATTGACTGAAGTTAAATCAAGACCTCACTTGCTCATGCATTGCCGGGTCCAGATTTCATAGTTAAAGCAATATTTTCTTGAGTCTACGCCCATTTGACCCTGTTTAATTTATTCATTGTGACATACAAACTGATGGGTACTGGGCTTACCTCTGCTGCAATCCAGAGGCGACTTCTAGTGCTAACAGTACCCAATCTCATTATGTACTTATTGTCACAATTATGTCAATAATAATTCATAATTCTTCTTCACTTCTCTTGTTTTGAATATTTTGAGTGATGTTGCAAATAACATGTGCCAATTGCATAACAACATATCTTCTTCATGTAACAAAGCTCTGCCAAAGTTTGAATGTTTGGGTCATACTTTTCAACTCAAACCATTGGGGAGTTGCCATTCTATAATTGCATTTTTAAATTAGCCATGATATGTTCTTTGTCATTGGCAAGTTGAAAGTGAGAGGGTTCTTGAAGTTGGAGTTTGGCAAGATTTGGCTCATTTATATTCTGGTCTCTCTCATTGGCGAGATGCTAAAATATATTTGAAGAAGGATAAATCTTTAAAAATTTATTATGCGGAGACGTTACATGCAAAATGTAAGAATTGAGGTCTTGTTCCAAACACAGCAGGAAAGTTCCATGTTTTTGTGCACCATCTTCAACTTTGATATTAATGTTTTACTAAGAGGATTTTTTGTTCTGTAACCAATGCACATTAACTATATCACATTGTAAAACAACCTTAAACATTGTAGTATGTTTCGTTGTTACAAATTTGCAAAAAGCTTTGTGTTTTAGTGCACTGCCTTCAACTTTTGTATTAATCTTTTACTGAGAGGATTTTGGCACGAATCTTTGATATTTTATATAAAGACATTCCTGTTACATGAGTGGTTAATGTTTTTTTCAATTTTTTCACATGAAAAATGATTGCCCTTGTATTTTCTTAGCATGCGTGTATGCAGGCTCGACATTGTTATTGGGAGATTTTAACGTTATATGGGTGGATGACTAGTGAAAACCCAAATGTATACTTATGGCTCGAGAATCATAACAACTCATAGATCAGATAAGGACTATTCAGAAGAGAAGGACCGAAGTAGCAAAGAGATCAAATAAGGACTGCTCCAGCATGGCAAAATATTATAAGGTTTGTAATATTTTTCTTAGTTATTTGATTGTCGATAGCAATAATATAAATTTTATTTTTATTAATTCTTTGTGTTGCTCATTTTGTCGGGTTGAACAGGAACACTAATTTTCCAAGGACATAGATAAACCTCTTTTATGAATTCTTAAACTTATCTAAAATAAAGCGTACCCTAAATTGTAGAGAAGAGTCTCCATTAATAGTCATAGAATTATAGAATACATCATTATTTTTGTAATATGGAGTACCAATTACTCTGATTTTCCTTTCACATCATACACCGTTATTTTTATTTTGTAACATGGAGTACCAATTACTAGGATTTTTCTTTCATATTTGCAACATGCTGCAGGGAACATTCATAAATGCATACTTCTATATACAAATGATTTTATGCCCACTTAATTTGCATTTTTATATTCATTATTTTATTGATTGTGTATAGATATAAATTATTGAAAAATATCACCTCTCGATCATCCTAAAAAGGACAAAAAAACAACTTTCACTTGTTGATTCATTCAGTATCCCTCAATTCTCTAGAAGTATATGATCATCCATCTAAAGACCATGAATAAGATAGTGTAGAACTTGTTGAAGAGAAGCCAACATCCAAGAGGCCTAAAAGAGCATTCAAGTCCAAATGAAAGACAAGATTTCCATGGTCTTATGTTGTAAACATTGTAATGGCGTTGAAAGGATAAAGTGTTAATGGTGTGTAAATTTAAAAGGGAAACTCCATTTTCTAAAGATGGAAGTACAACTCTTCAAGTTAGTGGTCTAAACATCCATGCAACATCAAAGGCTCATAATTTTTCTTTGCAACTTTTAGAGGGGGAAAGCAGATGGACTACTTTTCCAATTAATAAACATGTAGAGTTAGTGGTGGATGTTGAAAAGGAAAGAATTATATCAGTTATTGAAAACATGCATTTTGTTGCCATGCATGATTTACCTTTAAAAGTATATAAGTCAATATGTGACTTGAATGTTGGGTAGGTGTTATATTTTTTGCATGTGTGTGGGGGGGCACGTTAGATTTGACAACTACATCTGACGTTCCCATCACCTGTTGATCTTTGTGGGTGTGTGGATTACAGTTTTAGTAGCTACAAAATACCTAAAATATTATGTATAAATTGTATTGTGAATGGTGAAATTAATTCAATGAAGAGTTGAGAGGTGGAGCACCAAGGAATGTTGGTTTTCTCCTAGTTAAGGTTTTCCAACGTAAATCTCTGTGTACTAAATGTGTGAGCCAGTGATTAATTTATGTTTTGCTTAGAATTTGTATGCATTGCTTTACTTCACATGTTTAAAACTTACATGTGGTATAAGAGAACGTTTTTGGCTTCTGGGGGACACCTTTGTTGTTGAGGGTTTAGCTCAAGTTTATCAAGTTTATCTTGGGTCTATGATAAACCTGAGTTTAGTGGGAGCTTTGCAGTGGTGATTCATGTATTGAAAGAGAATGGCAAGCAATTCTAGAATCAAGATTGAGAAATTCAACTGTACTAGAATTGAGATTGAGAAATTCAAAAGTAAAAACTTTGAGCTATGAAAGCTCAAGATGGAGGACCTTCTTGTAGACAAAGAACAATGGATCGCTGTGGATCATGGTACACTACCTACCGGTACACAAACTACTAGTACTCAATATACTAGTATGTCACAAGAAGATTGGAAGAAGTTGTATATAAGAGCAAGGAGTATGATTCGACTCTGCCTGGCTGATTCAGTGTTATTGAATGTGTCAGGAGAATCTATAGCTAATGAACTATGGGAAAAGTTGGGGAATTAGTATCAGTCAAAGTCCTTGGTAAAAAAATTGTTTCTTCAAAAGAATTTGTACCATCTTTGGATGGAAGATGGAGATTATGTGATAGAGCATCTAAATGCCTTCAATACTCTGGTAAGTCAACTTGGATATGTTAATATTACGCTTTCAGAAGAAGATAAGTGAATTACTTTGTTATGTTCTTTCCCAAAATATTGGGATAATCTAGTTGTAGAAATTGGTAGTACTATTCAATATGCATTGAGTATGAGGATGTGGTTTCATCCTTGTTATAGGAAGAGATGAGGATGAAAAACATGTATAGTCATAGCATAGATGCTTTATTTGTAATAGGTCATCTCGAAGATAGGGATACAAATAATTCTTCGTGNGGGGGGGGGGGGGGATCTAAATCTAAACATAGATCTAAATCCCTAGGAAAATCTTTGAGGAAATGTTCGAAATGTGGTAAAGTTGGGCATTATAAGAAATATTGCAGGTCTAAGAAAGTTGATAAAGAAAAGGGATCTAATGATTCCTCTTCCACAGGGGAAAAAGATTCCACAAAAGAAGGAGGTGATGTTTACCTCGAATCTACAGGTACACATGCAGATTGTGATGTATGATTGATCGACTTAGGTGCATCATTTCATATGTCTTCTCACAATGAGTGGTTCATTGAATATGAAAAGTATGATGGTGGTGATGTATTCCTAGGATATGACTCGACAACCAAAATCATGGGACATGGAAGGGTTAAGTTGTTGTTGAAAGATGGAAGGATTAGAACTCTCCCTGGAGTTTTGCACATCCTAGATCTAGCCAGGAGACTAATATATGTAAGTAAGTTAGATGATGCATGTGTGGATAATTTATTGGGAAAGGGAACTTGCAAGATGGTTAGAGGAGCAATGGTGTTGATGAGGGGAGTTCGATGTGGAACTCTGTACAAGTTGTTGGGAAGCACCTATACTAGTGGGTGTAACAATTATGTTGTCCCTAAGTAGATAAATAAAGAATACAACATCCATAATGTCCTTGGAAATAATACCATGCTATGGTACCAAAGACTGGGACATATTGGAGAAAAGGGTCTTCAAACAGTACACAGTAAAGGTATGGTTGAAGGTATGTCTAATTACACCCTAGATTTTGATTAATGTGAACATTGCATATATGATAAACAAAATCGAGTAAGAATCCCATTTGGTGCTACAAGAGCAAAGGGGATCTTAGAGTTGATTCACAATGTTGTGTTTGGACCTGTGTCTGTTCCATCACTAGGTAAATCTATGTATTATGTTTCATTCATAGATGATTTCTCAAGGAACACATGGATTTATTTTCTCGGGAAGAAATATGAGGTATTTGATAAATTTAAAGAGTTTAAGGCTCTGGTAGAAAATCAGAAAGAGAAGAAAATAAAGATGTTGAGGACAGATAATGGTGGAGAATTCTGTGGGAATGAATTCGAAGAGTTATGTAAGAAGTGTGGTATAGCAAGGTAGAAGACTACTTCATACACAACTCAACAAAACGGGGTTGCAGAAAGGTTGAACAAGACATTGATGGAAAAAACAAGTAGCATGCTCAATGGCGTCGGGTTAGGACATGAATTCTGGGCAGAGGCAGTGGGTACTGCATGTTACTTGGAAAATAGATCACCCTCGTCAATGTTGGTGGACAAAACTCTGCATGAGGTATTGACTGGTAAGAAACCCTCTCTTGAACATCTCAGAGTGTTTGGTTGTGATGCTCATGTACATGTTCCAAAGGAAAATAGGAGTAAGTTGGATAATAAAGCTGAAAAGTGTATATTTATTGGTTATAAAGATGGTATGAAAGGTTATAATCTTTGGAAACCATAAACTAAGAAAATTGTTTATAGTTAGGATGTTGATTTTAGAGAGCTTAAATATGTTCCCGAACATGAATTGCTATCAAGGAAAAAAAAACCTGAGAAAATATAGTTTGAGTTGGGTGATGAAAAATTTGAATCAATGGAAGAAGATGAATCATAAGAAGAAGAACCTCATACTCCCGTATTGAGGAGATCAATGAGGGAAAGAAGGAAATCAATGATTCAGGTGGATCTCGGTGGCCATCCACCTTTTTCATTGAATCAACATTTATATCCTATGGTTTTGATAAACCATGGGGAGTGGAATGTAATTCCATTTTCATTTGTTAATTACAAACATCATATAATGATTTCCCAGTGGTCTCATGTACATGCTTACATCATAGCGTTAATGCATCAGATTCCATTAGAACTATGCAGTTAAGCATGCTCAGGATAGAGTAGTACTGGGATGGGTGATCGTCCAAGAAGTCCTAGTGTTTTACATGACTATGGCATTTTATAAACTTAGACTAATTTATCCCACATGCAGCATGGGAATTGTTATCCTCTCACTCTCTCATATATAATTGAGGTGAAGGAGGCCCTTTAAGCATGCAATGGAGTGCGATGCAAATATTTTTGTGAATGAAGTGCAGCCAACATCTCTTTCTTTTTAGAGATAGGTTACCCCATTCTATCAGTTTTTGTTCTACAATGTTTTTCTCTCTTATTCATTAATAGAAGTTGGGTTTCACTATATTTTTCTATGTATTTCCTTGTTATATATTTGTTATGTTTTTGTCTTCATGTCATTCTAAAAATAATCCGGATCAACGGTTTCAGAGCAGTCTTCTCCTTGTCATTTCTCATAGCAGGTCCCCGATGAGGTTAAGGTATAGATATTTGGGTCTCGAGCTAGTTTCGCTTGAGGACAACCTCTCTCACTATCCCAAGTGACCTCCCATGGTGGAAGAAAAGAGAGATGGCAGAGCATGAGATCATTTCAAGATGTTTCTTGAGGAAGCCCATGTGCGACAAAGGAATGCGATGATGGACAACTTCGCTCAGATCCTTCGAAGACTACCGATGGCGATGGCCAAGGTGTCTTCGACAAGAAATCATTTCAGAGGTTCGACACCCTTCAAGGTACAAGTCAATTTTGATATCCCCTTATTTGAAGGCCAGATAGATGCAAATGCTTTAGAAAAATGGTTGAGTATGCTAGAAGGTTATTACTCCGTCCAAAAAATTTTTGACAGTGAAAACATAACCTTTGTGCTCCTTAAATCCCTTACCCATGTCATAGCTTGGTGGGAAGGTTACTGGGAGAGGTACACCACGAATGAATATACACCATTCAAGAGAGAACCCAATTGGGAATCCTTTGTAAATTTCCTAAAGGAGGAGTTCTACTCTATAAAAAACTATGATGACCAATACATGAGATGGACGACTCTACGTCAGAAAAGAGATTAGACAGTGCTAGAGTACACTAACATCTTTCATACCTTGCGCTCAAAGTTGGGTATCAAAGACTTTGATTGGCACCTAGTTTTGAAGTATCACAGTGTTCTGCACAGGTACATCCAAACATAGATGGATTTCTTGGACATCTCCTCACTGGGAGATGCTTATCAATATGCAGTCAAAATTGAGCAAAAATTCAAGTAACAGAGTAAGTGGGAGTTCAGGTTTAAAAATATGCCACAATAGAATCATGGCAAAGACAACCCTAACTCATAGAATGAAGGAAAAAGCAAAGAAGACCAACCTAAAGAGAGCTAGTCCAAGACATAGGCAAATAAGGGTAACAAGAAGTACAAGAAAGACATCGAAAAGTGGTGTGAGTTCCACAAAAACCCCTGTTACAACACCGATGAATGCCACTCGAAAAATTTATTGGTGGCCAAGCTCAAAGAAAGAGAATCAAAACATGAATTGAACTATGATTCAAAGCACAATAAAGGGAAATAGATCATTGGTGAAGAACCCATTTCTACCATCACGACCACAACAATACAACCACAAGAACCATAGGAGCTTGAGGAGGGGGAGCACCTCTTCCACTTGCATATGTGGGTAAATGGGACCCCAGGACATTTCATTATTGATAGTGGGAGTCAGAAGAACCTGATCTCAGTCAAGGTTGTCAAGAGATTGAAGCTGCCAATGATGCCACACCCCAAACCATACACCATCGAATGGTTGAGTTGGGGATGATACATCTGTGTCATCCAACATTGTCACTTGTCCTACGACATCAAGCCCCTCAATGATGAGGTAGTGTGTGATGTTGCTCCACTTGAATTCTGTGATGTTCTTTTAGGAAAACCACATATGTGGAAACATCATGCTATTTATGAGTCTCGGCCCCACAATGTCATTGTTACTCTGGGAGGTTAGCTCTATAGGGTACGAGAGGTAGCTCCAACTACTTCCACTTCATTGATCTCAGAAATACAATGTCGTAAAGTAATCTCTCAAAACACAAAATTTTCCCTCTTCACAATCCAATCAGATGGTGAACAAAAGTTCACTGCAACCACTACAACCTCGACCCAAGATGTTTCTACCCAACAGAAGCATGTCGAAAAGATTGTAGAGGAGCACAAAGAGAATGAGAGTATTCCATATGTTCAACATAGCTCTATTGGCCATGAACCTTTTCAGGTATGCTTGGTGTTCCAACCATTATCCCCCATTGATATAGTTCTTCTTCCTGCATCTTCACCAACAAAGTCCTCCCACACTCAGACCAAGGAAGATCATGCAACCAGATCTGTTGAACAAATACAAGACCTCCAATAGGTTCATGACATACTTCCACATGCAAAGTACAAGCATGACATCTACTTCGATAAGGAAAATGACTCACCAAGGTTTATATTCAGTAGAAGTTTCCCCATCTCCCAAGGGAGCTTGACACAATGGGAACCATTTCTTCCTAAGGTGGGAGGAATGATCCAGGTGGATCTCGGTGGCCATCCACCTTTGTCATTGAATCAACATTTCAAGCCTATGGTTTTGATCAACCTTGGGGATTGTAATGTAATGCCATCTTCATTTGTTAATTACCAGCATCATGTAATGATTTCCCAATGGTCTTTTGTACATGCTTACATCACAGTGTTAATGCACTGGATTCCATTAGAAATATGCAGTTAAGCGTGCTCAGGCTAGAGTAGTACTGGGATGGGTGACCTTCCAGGAAGTCCTAATGTTTTACATGCCTATGACATTTTATGAACTTAGACTAATTTATCCGACATGCATCATGGGAATTGTTCTCCTCTCACTCTCTCATATATAATTTGAGGTGAAGGACAGAGGAGGCCCCAACATCTCTTTCTTTTTAGAGATAAGCTATCCCATTCTACCAGTTTGTGTTCTAGAGTGTTTTTATCTCTTACTCATTAATAGAAGTTGGGTTTCACTATATTTCTCTATGTATTTCCTTGTTATATCTCTGCTATATTTTTGTCATCATGTCATTCTCAAAATAATATGGATCAACCTGAAAGGTATAGTCCACCTGGTTTTCATGCTAATTTTTCTTTATCTATTATTGATGAAGATCCCATAACTGCAAGGGAAGCAGTGAATTCAGAGGACAATAAACTATGGAAGAAGGCCATGGTTGAAGAGATTGATGACTTGGATAAGAATGAGGCAAGGGATCTAGTTGAGTTGCCAACTGGAAGAAAGGCCATTGGAAACAAATGGGTTTTTAAGAAAAAAATGAATGTAAAAGGCAAAGTGGAGAAATACAAAGCTTGGTTAGTAGCAAAATGTTATTCCCAGGTAGAGGGAATTGACTTTGGTGAAATTTTTTCTCTTGTTTCCAAGTTAATTTCTATTAGATTTATTTTATTTGTTGTTGTTGCTTTTGATTTTGAAATAGAACAGATGGATGTGAAGAAAACATTCCCACATGAGGTTTTGGAAGAAGAAATACACATGAAGCATCCAAAAGGCTTTGCAGTGAAGGGAAAGAGAGATCTAGTATGCAAGCTAAAGAAGTCACTATATGGTCTGAAGCAATCACCTAGGACGTGGTACCAAAAGTTTGACACATACATCCTTGGACTGGGATTTGTGAGGAGCAAGGTTGATCACTGTGTATATTCTAAATAGGTTGGTGATTACTTCATTTATGTATTGTTGTATGTTGATGCCATGTTGCTGGTAGGAAATAACATGGATGTTATCAAGGAGGTGAAATTGCAACTATCCTCCAAATTTGACATGAAGGATATCGATGTTGCTAACTTCATTTTGGGAATGGAGATTAAAAGAGATCATGCAACCAAGAAAATCTGGTTGAATCAAAGAAAATATGTTGAGATGATATTGCAGAGGTTTAATATGCAGGAACATAAACCAATTAAGGTTCCTATTCCTGTAGGTGTAAATTTATCTGCAGATCAGTGTCCCAAGACACAGGAAGAGGAAGAGGACATGTCCCATGTTCCATATGCTGGTGCAGTTGGCAGTTTGATGTATGCAATGATATGTACTAGACCAGACATTGCACATGCAATGGGATTTTTGAGTAGATATATGTCAAAAACAATGAAGGAGCATTGGACAACAGTAAAGAGGGTTTTCAATTATTTGCGTGGCACCTCTAGCTATGGATTGTGCTACCAAGGAAGACTAGGATTAGACAGAGTGTTGGAAATACCTGGGTTTGTTGATGCAGACTGGGCTGGAGATCTTGATCGCAAAAGATCTACAGGTGGGTATGTGTTTAATATATTTGGAGGAACAGTCAATTGAATGAGCAAAAGATAGGCTGTAGTGGCACTCTCAACTACAAAAGATGAATACATGACATCTACTCATGCATGCAAAGAAACAATACAGTTACACATATTTTCTTCGGGTATTCGGTTTGTACAACAAGCAATATGGTTATATTTTGATAGTCAGAGTTCAATATTCTTGGCAAAGAACCCAACTTATCATTCAAAGATAAAGCATATTGATGTTCAGTATCACTTTGTGAGAGACATGGTTGAAGACAAGAAGGTGTTGTTGGAGAAGGTAGATTCATTAACAAATTCAGTGAGCTTCAATAAGTTTTCATGGTGTAGAGAAAAAATGTGAATTACTACCCTGGATTGTTGACTATGTAATCATGTGACCCCATGTATGTAAAGAAAACAACAAGTGGGAGAATGTTGGGTAGGTGGTATATTCTTTACATGTGTGTGTGGGGGCGCGTTAGATTTCACAATTGTGTCTGATGATCCCATCACCCGTCGGTATTTGTGGGTGTGTGCAGTAGATGCTTTCCTAGAGGGTTTAGAGGGGGGTAGCATTTCCCCTGCTAGTTACATGGAGCGTTCGAAACAACGCCCTAAAATATTTTTTGGGCATTTTTTTCTATTTTAGCATTTTTACTATTTTTAGCGGTTTTCTAAATTAATCCCGCATTAAGGGATTAGGGTTTTGGTAGTTTTGGAATACCTAAAATATTGTGTATATATTGTATTGTGAATGGTGAAATTAATACAATGAAGAGTTGAGAGGTGTGACACCAAAGAAGGCTGGGTTTCTCCTGATTAAGGGTTTCAAGCATAAATCTTTGTGTACTATATGTGTGAGCCATTGATTAATTTATGTTTTTCTTAAAATCTCTCTCTCTCTCTCTCTCTCTCTCTCTCTATTGCTTTACTTCACAGGTTTAAAACTTACATTGAATAGGTATAAAAACACTCCTCACATGCCTCTAACATATGAATATTCAACATATACAAATACAACATTTAAAAAAGAGTTTCTATAAGCTGCTAACGAGGTATATTGGAAAAAGTTAAAAGATGATATTTTCAACAACCCATTTTACTTGATTTCAGTTGATGAAAGCACTAATCAAACTATGGAGCAACACTTGGTCATGTATATTACATGTTTGAAAAATTCAAGAAGATGTCAATGTATTACAAAATTCATATGCTTACTTCAAATTAGGAGGGAATATCACAGTCTATGTATGATGATTTGACATCTCTTTTAGCATAAATGGATCTATCCTTGATAAAGTAAGTTGGATTTGGATCTCATGGAGCTTCATCCATGAAGGGTATTCATGAAGGTTTATCTACTAAGATTCGTTGACATGTTCCTCATTTATTAGATATCCATTGCATATCTTATCGAGAAGCATTTGCAACAAATGATGCTTCATCTTATTTTGCAGAGTTACAAGTTATTGACAAGTTTGCAAACAAGGTTTATTCATGGCTAGGAAAATCTACTAAATGACATGGAGAATTGGAAGAACTAATGGAGTCATTTCAAATGACAAGGCTAGAAGTGTTACAAATTCATCACATTAGATGGCTTTCTAGAGGCAAAATCATGGAAATATTTGTTAAACTCATGCTAGCTTTGTTAAGAGATTGGGAGTTAGGGAGAAAAAAATGTATGAGTTGGCCACAATATTTCAAGTTCAATTTTGCATCCATTTACTTGCATATGTGCTTATTGAGTTAAATAGGCCGAATCAAAAGTTCCAAGAGGATTATGTTGAGATTACATCTATTGGAACTATTTTGGATATTACTATTAACTTACTTCATAAGTGGTTTCTAAGAGGCATATTTGGGGTAGGTGCAATGCACATATCATCTTTTTGAAGTAAAATGTTGCAAGGAAATCTTAAGTTTGTAGATTGCACAAGTATGATACAGTTACATGCATTGAGGTTTGAGAGTTTTCCAATGTCATAAAGATCGGGGACACTAGATGATTGCATTAGGTTGGGAAAAAGTTTTATAATGAAAGTGATTTACTCTCTAAAGGCAAGGTTCACATATTTACCTATATTTAATTTCACTAATTTGTTTAGTACTCATAATTATTACGAGGATATGGATGATAGAGACTCTCAAACAAGAAGATGGCTAACATGTTTATGTGAGAAAATTAATGTTGAGGGCTCATCTATTATGGATAGTGCTATATGTTTGGGTGAAATGGATGAAAGGACTAAACATATTGCAGTCAAGAATTGTATATGAAGGACAAAATATCAAACATATTGCATTTAATCATTTCAAAATAATGTGCAAGATATGCTAAGCTAGAGTTGACAATTAATCTCCAATTTTTTTTTGGACAGATGTATTAGATAATATTCTTTTTGGAGTTATGATGGTTTAAGGACAAGAGTTGGGGATAGATGGAATATGATGGATAAAAACACTCAAGTATACCTTTTTTTTTGGGGACAGAATGTACTATTTCATTTTGAAAAGAATTAATACAATTTACTAAGTTTGTTGTTATATGAATCTACATTTTCATATTTGACTAAATATCTATTTGATGTTGTTATAATGTGATATTTTCTAGGCAGACAATTATCTAGTTTTTAAGATTGATAATTTTGGATTTACTGATTTATCTACCAGAGATAAATTTGATTGGAAATGTAATATTTTATTTAACACATTTTTTAATGAAGTGTGTACTTAACTTATTGTTGTCAATTGAAATGTAATTTTTTAAGAAGATTTCCATCAAGGAAGAATTTCATGAGTATATACCCTTCTAATTGAAATTAGGACTGACCCTTTAAATTTGATCACTGAACACAACTTATAGCTTTGACCAATCAAAGATTTCTTAATTGTGAGGATTTACACGAGGAATGAAAGGCAAGATCCTTGTAATGGTTGTACAATTTGAATTGAATTTGGGATTGCATAATTTGATTGCAGATACATGATTGAATAATTTATATGTTCCTTGTTTACAATTTTAACATTAACATTAATCAAATTTCACGAGTAAATTTAGAATGAATTTTTAATCAAAAAATTATTATAACTAGTATACTCCCTAAGTGTGTGAATGAGAATGTCGAAGTAAGGTGTAACACACCAGACCCCCTAAATCTCACTTAGGTTGGTGGGATGTCATAATTTCCTCTTCTACTACTTGCTTTGTTTCGAGAATTGCACCATGTAAATGGATTCTACTTGTCGAGAGCTTTCCAACGACTGTAATCTTGTATAATTTCGAGCTCGACATCAAGAATTATGACCTCTTGATGTTTTTAAACTTATTTCCAAGTGGCATCCACGTGGCTACCTGTCTCATGCCATCCAGTGTGGAACTAATGTGGCACTTTCCACTTGTATCAACGATTCAACAGTTTTGATCTCTTAGAACTTTTCCTCGTCATTGTTGAGGTCCTCTTTCTCTCATAGAGACATAAGTCACCCCCGACCCCAAGCTCCGACGACAAACTTGGATGAGTCTAGTTGTTATAAAATTATTTTCCACCTGATCACCTAATGGGAATCATCTAGAGGTTAGTAGTCTGAAACACTAAATTATCCCACTTTGCCCCTGAGTTTGTAGTCCCTTTTTTCCTGGTCGTTGGTTGACCCTTTACAACCCATGACCAAAAAGTGTTGGTCGTTCCTTATCCTTTTTCAAAGGGTGATTGGTCACTCCCTGTAAGCATGCAGGGCACGACTAGGTATGTTACTCCCTATTTAGGATTATTTTTCATGGGATGAGATTAAACCTTGTATTTTTCATGGTTCGACCTTGAGAAGCTTGTTATCTTGGGAATATATATCCTATCTAGATTAACCTTTGATATTATCTCTATTATCCTATATATTGAGGGTATCTCATGAGAAAAGGGGGGAGAAATGAGAAAGCAAAATTATTCTGGTGGTTTGATTACAGAGCTTGGGCAAGGTACTTGGGAAAGGACTACATCAACTTCTTTGATTGTAAGTTGTAATCCATTTGTCCATTAATAGAACATGTACATGATTTTCCTCCTTACTTGATTGTATGTGATTGCTATGATCTTTGTAGGGAATTGATATTTTTATGTTATGTCACTAGATCTATTGTTCATTTATACATGATTCGTTTGATCTTGTGAAAGGTTTCTATGTGTCTCTGTGTGTGTAGATCTATGATGGAAAGAGAAAAGGGCATCTTTGAGAGAGATGAAAACTAAGGAGAGTGCAAGGACAACCATATAATCACCGGGTAAGCCTTTCATTCCATCAACTCATAGGTATTTTCATGTATGATTTAGATTTAGGAAAATATATAGCTTACATATCAATTTTGTCTTAGGTCTAGGAAGAGCCTAAGGGAGGTAACTCCTATAGGGTTCATTTACCCTACAACAGACTGACGAATCCACTAGGGAAGTCATTGTTGTTTAGTTAGTTTCTTCCTCAACTTTTGAATTTATATTCTCAAGATATTTGTTTGTTTTAAGCTTGATTTTTGTTTTCATTCTATCTGTAAGTCTTTTCCAAGGCTATTTGTAAGTTTTCAGTCTTAGATATGATAGATATGTCTCATATATATTAATTTTTTCACTTGAAGGATTGCAGTCGAAGGTTATTCGTGCCCATAGAGAAACCAAACCATTTTGGTTGCTAGTTGCTCCATTGCAAGGAGCGACCATACCAAGAATTACACTGCTTTATGCGACCAGTTCTTTGTGGTTGCCCTCTAGTCCTCTATAAGGAGTGACCAATGCTTTGTGGTTGCTCTGTGGCCATTAATAGGGTGTGACCAGGCTCTAAAATCCATTTCTTGAAGGAGAATCCTTTAAAAAAAATCCCAGATCTGTGTTTTTCCTTTCTTCCACCCCTCTAGATCTCTCTCATATCTCTTCCGACAGTCATTGCTGCGATATTTTTTAAATTCATTTTGAAATATTTTCTTTTGTGTTCCATTTTGTTTATTTGATTAAAAAAACTTTTTGTTTTTCTGGGTACAGTTTAGATCATCTAATCTCATTCCCCCAGACCTTTAGTGGTGATGGTACCTTTGTGAAGAGAGTTCATTTGTTTTTAAAAATATTTTGGGTCTTCCTTTATATTTGCTTCTATTGTTTAAACAAAGGCAACTCTCCTAATTTGCATCTCATCTTAGAGTGCAATCCCTTTTCAAGTTAGTTGAAAACTTTTTCTAGCATTCAAAGATTGGGTTTTGCGTTGACGACATTCTTGTGTTTGAATCTTTTATTCCTTGGGTGCTTGTTTTCTCCACCTTCATTCGATTTTGAGTTCTTTGTAAAGTGTCATTAAATACTTTCATTTTGATTAAAAGAAAAAGAAAAAGAAGTGTCTCTTTTGAGTTTTCATGTGATTTGGAAATAAGAAAAAAAAACTTTTGCATCCTACTTTCATAGCTGGAGTGTCTTGATACATAGTTGAAAGAGCTTGTTTTTGTTTGGGATTTCGTGAACATTGAATTGATAGTTTGGCATTTCAATTTTTTTTGGTGGTTTACTACGGGCTGACCCAGGTTCTAACTACATGATTACCAACAACCCTTTCGACCATCAGTCCTTTTGGATACCAGAAGGAAACACAACACACAGAGTTCACTACGCAGTCTCACCCGATATGGATTCTATGGGTCACCGCAGGACTCAGATGTCTGCAACCATGGGATGGGATGTGTTTCTCTCTTAGAGGCATGGGATCTACTCGATGTTAGTCCTCCAACCCTCATTAGATATTACTCCAAACCACTGGCACACATATTCTAATAGGACTCCATTAACCATTATAGCCACATGTTCAATGACAAGTATTTATATACTGTACCATAAGCTTCATATCTAAACACTAGCTATAATATTCATTTATTTAGAGCTATTTTAAAAATTCCATTAGTTTATTCTTAGTGTTCAGTGTTATTTCCTTTATCATTTAACATGTTCATCATAAAATTATTAAAGAAAATACAATAAAAAACACTACATACATTTCCACAAAACACAGATATACCGTGGTTCAGCCCCCCTGGGGCTACGTCCACAAAGATTTGTCGCTTGGGCTCTTTATTCATATTTTTGTAAGATCTAGTGTTGTGCACTATACATTTCTTTTGCCATTACATTCGATCTCCAAAGATTGCAAAAGTCTCTCCACAAAAAAGACCCCTTACTCAACTCAATGATCTACTACAACCTCAAAAATAGACCTCACAAAAAGGGCAACAACCACACCCTCGTCCTAATACATTCTACTTAGAAAAAACTAGGACAAAACCCTTACAAAAACCCTAACCCTAAGTGGATTAGGTTTGTCTACTTTCTTCTTGACTTAATCTTAGTTGGTCCTCGATCCAACCATTGCTCCAAGTTGGCGCTTGTCCACTTTCCAACTGCTTCACAACAATTTATCCACTTAGTAACTGCTTTTCTCGACTCTCCTTTTCCTCTATTTCCGGTGCACTCCCTTATTTTTCGGCGCTGCCTCGATTGCTCCAAAAAATTGGCCTACACCAACATGCCCCCAACACTGACATCGTGATTCGTCCTATGTCACTCACAGACTTCTGCATCTTTTACTGTATGTGTCAGTGCCTCATACATCTCTGCTATATGCTAGCATTTCTCCTTAGCTTGGTTGCTCTTCTCCATCATGGCTTCCACCACATGCGCGGTGACTGGAGGATTTAATATATCTCCTCCCTCCAAGCCTATCTATTCCACCCATGATTTTTCTTCATCAAAATCCATGACCAGCTGCTCCACCTTTTCTTGCAGGGGCTCCAATTGAGCTTGTCTTGTAATTTTATGCGCCTGCACTACTTTCTCTTTTTCTTGTAGGCTCTTCATTTCTCTCGCAGTCTTAATATTTTCTGGTAGTGACATCATCTTCTATCGTTGTTTTAACTCTGCCATCCCTGCATGTACCTTATCTTCCCTTCCTTGCACCTCCTGCAAGCTTCCATCTTCTTGGACTTGCATCCATAGTTGGCCACTGTGCTCCAATAGCTCTGTCATCCTTTGGATAGCCTGTGCTATATTTTCTGCAAGTTCTGTGGCGTCCTGTTCTCACTGCACTCTAACTTCTGGAGGAGTAGAGGGTACTACGTGCTCCTCCAAATCCTTTATCTGGTCCTTGTATTGCTCCAAGGCCTGCACTATTTTCTTCATTTTCTCTTCAGTAGACACTCCCTCTGAGTCTGCACTATTTGGGATGGTTCGAAATATTGCGCCTATGAACTTGTCCATCTCCTCTACTTTTTGCTGTGCTATCTTTTATTCCTACCCTTCTTGGGTAGCTGCTTCCTTCAATGTGATCTTTTCCTCCTTTGTTATCTGTAAGTTCGTCGCATTAGACCGTGCCCTAGAATGAATTTCACGCGTGACGCTAATCTGTAGTTCATAGAGCACCTTCGTCGGGATCCTGGACAATGTTAAGTCCAATGTTGTGATTTCCTTTAGGGGCCTCTATGCTGCCTACTCGTCGATGAAAAACATCTCAGGGGTGATGATAAAATTGGCACTCCCCTACGCTGTAATTTGAACTGTTTCTCCAACATGCACTCCTTCCTTCGTTTGCACTGGTTTCTCTTTTGATGACTTCTCTAGCCTGATCCTCAACTGCTCCAGTGCAGTTTTCACTTTCTGTGTTTTCTCCATAATTGAATCCCTATGGTTCTCTGCATTCTCCCACAACTCTAACAGTCGATCTTCGATTGTATTAGTTCCACATCATCTGTTGTTAGTGATGTTTCTAGTGTTTTTCTGTGGGACTTTACCTTCTTTCTGGAGCCACTTTCTTGCTCCCATGTCCTCTTTCTTTGAGCATATGATGGCTCAGATTCCTCTGGTATATGTGTATCCATACCTGTATCCTGCCCAATTTATTCCTCCATGGGCATTTCCTGTGTCTCTATTTGTACTTCTTCTGTGCGCACCTGTTCTATTGTTCCTCTTGGTGCCTGCTTTGTGCACGATGGATCCCGTGTAGAACCACACTGTGATTTCTTATGTGTCCTGCTTTTCTTTTGTATGGGGTTGCTTCCCCCCACTTGGCCTTGTGCAACATTCTTCTTTTTTCTCGCACTGTTTGTGCCTGTCTGCTACCCATGAACTATTCTGTTGTGAGTCTGAGTCCGTTCTCCTGGCACTTTCCATTCCTCGGGCCACTCCTGTACCTCCATCCTTATATCATGCATCATGACATAGTAACTCAGTTGTAGCCACTCCTTGGATGGGTCTCTCTTCTCTTGTACCCACATGCTGTGGTGTGATGCTTGAAAATTGGCTATCTGTCCAAACTCCTGGACAGTCTCTGGGGAAATCCTCCATGTATCAGCTAAGCGGTTTTGGATCTCCGTCAAGTATAGAGAGAATACATATCTATTTATTTTCTTTGCATTTGGGTCTATTGTGCTTCTAAGAGATGTGTAGTGGGTTGCGCCACACTTTTCTATTCTCTGAAGGAACATATTGTACGTCGGTTCTTTCCATCCTACAAGTGCAATGAGGATGAGTAACGATGAGTAGTGGAACTTAGAGCCCCAATCATGTGTGTCCTTACAATCCTCCAAGAAATAATTAAGCATACAAGGGGACCAACTCATCCATCTCCCCTTCATGCATTTCATTGTGGATGCTACCACTCTTGATGGTACTTACTCCTTTTTTCACTTGAGCATTAACTTGCACCCTAGTAGCCTTGTAGCAAATCTCGTCCCAGGATCATTGATGTCAATGATCCTAATTCCCCTATTTCCTCTCTCCATGTCATACTTTTCCTTGATTTTGTCGGAGATGGATTTTTCTTTGGTTTAATCCTCTAAGTACTGCTCTGGCTTCTCCCCATCCATGGGTAGCCCAATGATAGCTGCGATCAAGTCAACATTGATAGGCACTAGCCTATCCATCTACAAAATTCCTCCATGCACCCTTGCTAGGAGTTGCTTCACACATCCATTGATGTGTTTACCGTGCCCAAAGTGCGGTATATCCAATGAATTCATGATCCCTGTATTGTAGAGGCCCAGGATCCACTGCGCAGGCTCCAATAGTGGCGTGACTGATGGGCTCTCTCCTCTACTCTCCATATAGTTTGGCTGCACCAAATATGGGAATTTGATTGTGTTAGCCACATAATGATTGGAGTATTTCATGGTGTCTACTCCTCCCACCATATCATCGTCTGCCTTTACTCCTTCTGGGATCTTTGGCATTACTATTTCCAGTTCCGTTTGTGTGCACGATATTCCTTGTGCACTACTCTCCTCTCGCTTCTTCTTCTTCCCTTGCGGGGACGACACCCCAACCTATGGTATGCCCCGATGCTCTGTTTAATGCTCTTATTCTTGCTCCAGGCCCTGTTGCACTGAATCCATGGCATTTTCACCCTATTGTGGCCCTTTTCCACTGGACGCATTGGATTTTGTCCTCTCCATGTCCTCCTCAGGTTGCTCGGCCTCCTGTGATGGGTTTCATTCCTCCTCAACGTGCGCGGTGTGTAGCTCATATTTTGTCATATGGATCTCATCCACATCCATGACTGTGGGCATGTCTTTCATCCATGTTTGTGTCACCTAAGCACTACTTCTCGTGTTTCAATCGACCCTTCTTAGTGCTCCAACTCTCGGTGGCGACATCCTGCTAAAATCCAGACTGTTGATCTCTAAATCTCCAATGGATATCACAAATTCACACTCTTTCGCGCTTAAACTTCACTCTTCGTTCTTCTCCTTAGCGAAAAAACACAAATGATCACGTTTCCCCCTCTTTTCTGACTTTTTAGCCGGACGACGAAATGACAACTGTTTCGAGACGGTTGTCACTTTTTCACTTTTTCCTACGCACTCCACTTTTTGTGTCTGTCAACTATTTTCCAGCGTGTAGTGTCTTCAACATTGGTTTTTCTGCGATGCACTGTTAATACTAAATCCATTACAGCAAAAACCCTCTAATATTCTTCTATTTTTTTTTCTTTTTCTTATATTTCCTCTTTTTTATGGATTTTTGTCTTTTTCTTCTAATATCCACTATATACAATATGTACAATCATACCTTCTCTCTCTGTTTTTACCTCAGGTTGTTAGGTCGATTGTCTTGATACAACTTCAGTCGACTGCCATTCACCAATCCTCTAAGATTCTTTCTTGTAAGATCTTTCAATTGCACAACACCTCCATTTGTAATGGCCTCTACCTGATAATGCCCTAACTAGTGCATTTTGAATTTCCCTGGGTGGTGTAGATATCTGTTGTCATAGAGGAGAACTAGATCTCCTTCCTTAAATATTTTCTTCTTTATGTGCCTATCATGCCAAGATTTGTCCTTTGATTCATGTACTTCCTAGTGAAAGCCTGTTAAAATTCTGTCTTCTTCCAGCTCCATCGACCAATCCAATATTTTCCGCGCAACACCTTCTTTTGTCATGTTGGTGATTGTTGCAATGTGCAAACTATGTACTAAATAATCCAATGGAACCACTGCTTCCTGCCCATACACCAGTCTGAATGGTGTCTGTCCTGTAAGCTTCTTTCATGTAGTCCTGTAAGCCCATAGTATTGTTGATACCTTCAAATCCCAATCATCCCTATTCACATTTCAAAATCTTTGTGAATGCATTCTCTAGAATCTTGTTAAAAGCTTCTACGGTACCATTTTCGTGGGATCGTAAGGTGTGCTCTTCTGATAATATATATTGAATTCTTCTGTCATAGCTCTGATTGTACTATTAATAAAATGGGTTCCCTGATCACTCAACAAATTCTAGGACATCCAAATCTGGTCACCACGTTCTCAAAGAGAAACCGCACTGCAGTTTCTGCGCTACAGTCCTTCAATGGGGTTGCTTTCGCCCATCTGGTTAAGTATTATGTCGCAATAATGATGTATCTGGATTTTGATCTCCTTGCTGGTGGATTAATGGGTCCAATGAAATCCACAATCAATTTATCAAACACTTGTAAGGTTAATTGGGGCATAAGTGGCATTTCATCCCTTCTGGATGGTTTTCCCACCCTCTGATAGGCATCATAGGTCTAACATTATTCCTTGTCATCCTTGTGTACTGTAGGCCACCATAATTCTGCGCACAACACCTTCTGTGTTGTAGGCTTTCCTTCATAGTTCCCTCCAGCTATCCCTTCATGTGCTTCTATTGGCACCATGTAGCGTTCATTCTCCATCACACATCTTCTTAGAATTCAATCTGCACCTAACTTGTATAAATGACCTGCAATCAACTGATAGTCTACAATGCGCACTACCAACTATTTTTTCCGCACGACAGTAAATTCCTTGGGATCCATTCTTGTGATCAAGAATCAAACAATGTCAGCAAAATAATCATCAACAATTTGAATAGAAAATAAGTTGGCATCAGGAAAATTCTCCTCCAAGTTCTTTGGCTCCTCTCCATTAGTAATTATTGATAGATGATATGGTCCTGCATTCAACTTGCCTAGTTTTACTATGATTTCAAAATCATATTCCTGAAACAATAACATCCATCTATAGGTCCTTCCCCCCAACATTGGCTTGTTAACTAGGTGCTTCAACACAGAATGATCTGTAAACATCTTAAAATGTTTACCTAATAAATAATGTCTGAACTTATGTAAGGCATATACCATAGTCGTAGGTGTTATGCATTAGGGGCCATAACTCGAAAATTGACGAAAGATGACGAAATGTGTGCTTTGAGCATTTAAAGTGCATCTTACCTACTACCATCTCCGCTAGTTCTAGTCCAGTAATTGGCCACGTGTTTTCAACCGATGTTTGTTGGTTGGCGTTGAGCATGTCGTTGGTGGGTAGTGTGTGTCCCGGGATGGGGTGAACAATGACGGTTGTTGGTGGGTGCCAGTGAACTACGCTCGCCCTTGGTGGGTTGGATAATTTATGTTGTATGTGAGGAGGGTGGATATGTGGATTAGATGCTTGGTTATTCGTTGTTGTTGACTAAGATGCTTCCTTCAGTGCTGCTTTCGTTGATGCTATTGTTGCTTTGACCTATGCTGCTAGAAGCTCTGAGTCAACTACTAGGGCTTCTTACTAAAGTATAATGACTCTCACCCACCCAAATAATGGGTTCGACTATTTCAAAACAATAATTTTAGCGAAACGTGGAAATTAACAAGAGGCCCAATACCATAGCCATACCTTCCCTATCTATAGTATTATAATTCTGCTCGGACTCAGACAAATTTCTACTAGCAAAAGATATTGGGTGATCAATGTCTCCTTCACCTAGTTGTGCCAGTACTACTCCAAGTGAAATGGATGAAATTTCCACATGCACATGAAATTCTTTTTTCCAATCTGGAAAGCTCAAAATTGGTGTTGTCACCATCTTCTCTTTCAGTATGTCCATGCTCTCTTGGGATTCATCATTCCAATGAAACATGATGTCTTTCTTTAGTAACATCTCCATGGGTGTAGTAATATTTGCATATCCCTTTATGAATTTCCTGTAGTACCTTGTGTGGCCCAATGTTGCTCTCAACCGGCGCACTAACTTTGGTGGTGGTAAATTAACAATAACAACAATCTTTGCAGGGTCTACTATCAAGCCATGCTTGCATACAATGCGTCCAAGTAGGATGCCAAATGATGTATTGCATATACATTTCTTAATGTTCAAGGAAATCTGACATTGCCTACATCTCTCTAACATTAACATCATAATTTCTACATGGTCCTTCAATAAATTGAATACCGTCAAATCATCCAAATAAACTTCTAAAAATTAATGTATAAAATCCTTGAATGCAGCTACTACTATAGAAAATATTGTTGGTGCATTCTTTAAACCAAATTTCATTACTGTGTACTTATATGACCCCCACTTTGTTGCAAATGTAGTTTTCTACATGTCCTCCAAAGCAATTCTGATATGATGGTAACCTGAAAATCCATCTGTGAAGGAGTACACTTCCTATCCTCCCACATTCTCTAAAACCTCATCTATAAATGGAGTAGGAAAAGGATCATGCATGCATGCATCATTTAATTTCCTCAGTTCCACACATATCCTAATCCCTCCAGTCTTTTTTTCCTGGACCACCATTAGACTAATCCACTCCGATTCTTCCACAGGTTCTATGATTCCTGATTCTAACATTCTGTCAATTTCTGCCTTAACTTTCTCCTTATATATGGGGTTTAATCTGTATGGTCTCTGTCTAACTGGTCTTACATCTAGTCTAAGGGGTATATTCATTTCTCCAAGTTCTCATACTACCCCTTTCATATATGAAAATGTGGCCGGAAATACATCACTATACTCATGCAGTAATTTAGTTATCTTTTCCATTGTCTCACTGTCCCAATAATCTCCAATGTTGGCTATCATGGGCTTCTCTTTGGTCCCAATATTGACCTTTTTAATATTCATTGGTGCATTAAATTCTTCTGATTGTAACTGGGGTCCTTCGAACCCTCTTTCTCCTACTCCTTCTAATATATGTATGTCACATGGGTTGTCTTCTACTTCTTCATCCTCTGCGACTGGATAACAGTAAACTAGTTGTTCAAGTGTTTCTTTTCTGTAGTCTCTGTCTACTCTCACTGTATCTACCCCATACTCTTCAAATATCTTCTTTTTTATCCTATGTAATTCTAGATCCACCCATGGATTCTCACTTTCAAATCCAAAAGTCTTAATAAAGTTATGCTGCATTGCGCCCCAACTCATAGTTTCTCTGCGCAGTTCTTGCTCTTTGTACCAATTACTTGGTATTCCTTCTAATGTATGAATAAAGTAATGCATCCATTCCCCTAGTGGTACCAATCTCTAGTTAGTGACACAATCATTTATATGATATCTTGGGTTCCCTCTTCCATCATACTTCTGTACATGTCTATCTTGCTAACTCCTACCAAATCTTATGCGCATCAGTCACTTACACTGATACCAGTCCTGGATTACCTCCTTGTGTGAACCCCACCATCGTACATGTGTGCCTCTTAGTGCTATATCCAACACCAATAATATATGACTATCCAAAACATTTGATTCAAATTTTATCAGGAAATTTTCTAGAGTGTCCTCTTCAGTAAATGTGGGAAACTATCTTACTTTTGTCCCAACCCATCTTACTACGTGTGTAACTCTAGCACACCTCCTAGTAGAGACTTTATGCAATCATTATTATCAATTTTCTACTCCAGTATCTGAATCTGACATGTCAGAATTGATACTCCTCCAACTGAGTACTTCATCTGCAGTTGGATTCACATAATCTTCCTCTCACGCAGTAGTTCTATACAATTGGTTTACATCATCCTCTAGAACACTGTCAGGAACAGGTTCTACATATCTTTCACAATCTGAGGGACCTAAAGGTGTGACTACCCTAAAGTTCCCAGTTTCAAATATCATCTTCCTAGTCTTCAAAATAATTATGGCTTGATTATCAAAGGCCCAATCAATTCCAAATAATGTTGGAAATGGTATAAACTCATCCACCATATCCATGACTTTAAAATCCGTTGTGGTGCACACACCATCTAAATCCATTGTTGTATTCTTCAATCTACCTATGGGAATAACTCTTTGCTGATTTTCTAGCTTCAATTGGATATTGGAATACCCTAGTGTAGGTTCTCCCATTGCTTCCCAAGTCTTTTTTGGAAAAATGTTGACATTTGATCCTAAGTCTAGGAAAACATTTCCCATATTAAAGTCTCTTATATTTGCATTCAATCTGAACTCTCTTCTAGTTCTTTTCTTTCTATGGACCTGATCAATATTCTTTGTTTATGTTACTATCCCTTATTCTATACTATATTTCTCAAGCATATTTTTAAACAAATCCATGGCATTCTTATCATTAAGTAATTTAAAGCAAGATTCCATGTAATTCTTTAAGTTACTTACTTTCTCTGTTTTCTCTCCTTTGTAACTATGATCCAAAGATTGAGGCCTATAAAAAATAGGAGTATCATACCTCGACACAATGTTTGATGTGGATTCTTCATTTTCCTTCATAAACTCCTTCTTTGCTTCATTGAAAGTTTCTTTCTCCTTCTTTGCATCAAATTGTTGTTGTGGTTGAGTGTTATTCTGAATCTAGCACTGAGATTCCTTCTTCTGATCCTGCGCATCTGCTCCTGTATTCACTCCTCCTTTGGTCACTATATTTATGTTCTTCCCATGATCCCTTATTTCTAAAACAATCCACTGAACATTTTGGTTATTTAGATTCCTCTTCTCCTCGATCTTTGTCATTAATTTCGAGCACTCTTTTGTCACGTGATCTGCTGTGCAATAGTACATAGATGTTTCTTCTAGTTGAGGACAATCTCTGGCATAGTGTCCTTACTGTTGACAATTATCACAGATAATAGGCCCTCTTCCTCTGCCCATTCCTCCTCTTCCTCTACCTATGAAAACTCCTATGTTACCCTATGGATCCATGTTCTGTTGATGATACTATGGTGCTTGATTATACTGTGGGAGTTGCTGAAACTGTGGCATTGCTTGAAATTGTTGTGCATTGCCAAATTGTGATGCAGTCTATCCTACCATCAAATCAACTTGCATCCTGTATGCATTTGAAGTTATTTCCTTCATTAAGTCCAGAGTTCTACACTTTTTTTCTTTATGTCCTATTGACTTACAAAAGTTACAGGAAGTACGCTTTGGTTCTGTCTTGTTCTTCTACATCATAGGGAAATGATAAGGATCATGCCCATATGTCTTGCATATTTCACACCAAGGCCCTCCTATAGGAAATGGATTTGGTATCCCTACTCCCAGGTACTGCGCAAATGTCAGAGACTCATTCTTGTGATGTCCCTCTGATCTGCACATGGTATACCACACTACTTCTCTTTTCTCCCTACTTTTGTTTTGGTTCAATTGCACTGTCAAGTTCTTCAAGTCTTCTTTCAGCTCATTGATAGTTGGATCTATATGCTTATATTGATTCTCCTCTAACTGCATCGCTACTTGTAGTGCCTCTTCTTGGGTTTTAAATTTCTGCTGTCTCAATGGATATTTAAAATGTGGTAACCGAGAATTTATAAACAACTCTCTGTGTTGCATGTTAGAAATGGGATACTTTAGTTTACCTTTCAATGTCTTGAACTTTTGATCTATGTCCCATACGGATTCTCCTGGTTTTTGTCTAACCTCAATAATCTCATTCATAAACTGATCCTTTGATTTCAACCTCTGAAACTCTATGATCAATGCCCCCTTGATCTCTTCTACTGTTCCCGATGCACCCTGTGGATTGTTTACTGCTAGACTCATATACCAATCCAACGTGCAATTTCTGAATGTTATTGCTAATTGTGCTACTTTTTCTGCCTCATTAGTGACTCTTTTCACTTCCCATATTCACCCACACATGAATAGGTGCTTCTCCGGGTCTTATGATCCATCCCCATGAAACTATGGTAATATTATTGTTGGATCTACGCATGCCATTGTTGAATGTGATGTACCTCATCGAACCTCATGAAGTCCAATATTTTTGCAACCAACGAACCAATGAATGGGTGCCATGTGGTAGCCCATGTTTGGGCCATGTGGCACCATACCACTCGCCCACATAATCTGCCACATGTCAGAAGATAATTCGACCAACTATCTGTTGAGGTGTGATCCACTGTACCTGCCACGTGTTGTACGAATGTGCCACGTGTCGTACGAATGTGCCATGTGTCACCCTTGTAGTGGTGACACATGTCACTCCCTGATTGGTCCATGTATACCTACCACATCAACAACCTGTCCATGTCACTGTATGGTCAGATGCCACGTGTCACCTCCAGATACAACCATGTCAACACCAACTGTTCCTACCACGTCAGTTGTACGGTCGTACCTCCTATACAGTCAGCTTCCACGTGGCATTGTATAGACTGTACAATCATCATTTTTTTGCCTGTTTGGAAAAACGAACAGATCGCCATATCTGGAGCATACGAAGTCCATTTGAACCCATTGAAGTTGCGTTGGGTTCATATCGACAAGGCCTAGCCACATGCCCATTTTGAAGCCATTATGATAACTTTGATCTTTAGGCCTTTCTGAGCCCTATCAAGCTCCTGGATCCAATTCTGGATCACACCTCCCCACTAAATACCTTTTGGTCCCCAAAAGGTTACTGAATAGTCATCAAGCTTGGGATAGGCCACCGACTTGTTCTCTGTCTTTGAACTCTGTCCTATGCACTTGTCTCATCAATATTAACTGTAACACAATCATGATAATTGACATCATATTGTTAGCCATTTGTACCCTGTCACATCTTACTGAAGCCACTATCATCCACGTAGACAACATTAATAATGATAACATAAAAAATATGACTGCAAATGAGCTGATATGTTTGTAATATTTGCACGACAATAGCTTATCTTGAAGAAAACTGTGATTGATTTTCCATTCTACAATCATCTCATGTTCTTGCTTAAGATCGATTACTTGATTTGAAACAATTATAGGTGTGTTTCTTGCTTGATCTTCCTTTCTTAATTGTTCCATAGTTTGAAGAGAGATATTTGCCTTTAAATGATGAGCATGAACCACATATTCTTAACCTGCTTTGGTTAAATGATATTGATTCTTTTCCCTGTAGAAGATTGCTTTACGATCATACAAGTATGGACTGCCTAAGACCATTCCACATTCACTTAGTTGCACCACATCACATGTTACCTCGTCTACAAACTTAGATGAGATTGCAAATTTTAATGTGCACTGCTTTGTTATGTGCAATTGATGATGGTTACTTATCCATTTAAGTGTGTAAGGCTTATGATGCATCTGTGTTTTTAATCCCATTTTCTTAACCAATTCCTCTGAAATTAAGTTATATTGAGATCCACTATCTATCAATGTGTCAACCTTAGTGTGCCTCATGATGACCCTTATGTGAAATAATTTACTTCTAAAATCGAATCCTTCACCAATTCTACATGTCATACCAACCAATGAGACTTTAGATTCATCACCTGAATCCGATCCCAAGTATGTGGGTCATGTTGTTGCTACAACTGTTTGCCTCCCTTTCTTTTCCTTGAATCACTTCGGTCTCTTCTCGGGATGCAATTGCCAACAACGGTCCTCATCATGCCCCTCTTTCTTGCAATGCTTGTAAGAGGGCTTCTCTTCCTTTCTTGTCATTGCATTTTCCTTCTTTCCATGCAACTTCCTTTTTTCCTCTTTCCTTGAAGATGATTCCCCTGATACACCAACACCTGTTTTCCCTGCTTCAATGTATGTTGCTTGAACATAAACCTCATCAAGATTAGTTGGTCCAAACATGAATACAATGTTTCAAATATGTGCAGGTAAACCTCCTATATACTTCATAAGAGTTTCTTGGGTATGTAAAGCAATATTTAACATCAATGCCATTTTACGAAATCCATATGTGTTTTCTTGCACTGTTTGTCCTTTTCTTAGTTTAAGAGCTTGCCATTCAATTAACACTTTCTCTTTATAACCCAAAGGATAGAATTGCTTTCTAAGTGTAGAAATAAAAATTTTCCATGATGGAAATACATTACCCACTTGTTGCATGCCATTTTGCAACTTGCTTTGCCACCAAATGAGTGTTGTGCCTGCAAGTCTAAGCAATGCCAACTTGATCCGAGTTGCCTCATCCTTGATTTGTTGCACACTACAATAAAACTCCATCTTCCTGACCCAATTTTCAAGTCTCTCTATATTAACTTCACCATCATACATGGGTAATTCGGATTTAACATCAAGTTTTGATAAAGGCATTTCATTCTTATGTTTATGAACATGTTTCTTTGCGGTGCTTTTAGAACTTGTACTTGAAGAAGAAGGAGAAGAAGGAGGTGAAGATGGAGGTGAAGGAGGAATTTGAGGAGGATGCTCTCCTTCTTCACATTTTCCCTTTGAAGATTCACCCAGATTTGGTTTATTTCGTTCCAAGTAATCTTCATACAAAACCTTCATCATCTTCAACATGGCGAAGAAAGCTTTTCAAAACTCTTTCTCATCCTCAAAAAGTCCCTCTTCTGATGCTATTTTCTCGCTTTGATAATCTCTCTTTCTCAATCCAATCAATGGATTATCTTCAAAAAGATCGCCTTCACCATGATGTAGCTTTTCCCTGGTTAACATGCAAAACTCAAATCCAAACGTCAACTAGCTCTGATACCACTTGATTCGAAAAGATCTTTTAAATGACAATGGTTGAGTTATTAAGCATGTGTTAATAAACCATTTAGAAAGCTGAATGAGAGAGGAATAATTATAGAAGAAACATAACAACCATATAAACATTTACAGATCTGAAATAAAGCATGAGGATCAACAAACCATAAACACCAATGTGATAACGAAGTTCAACAATCTTGCTTACGTCTCCAGGCCTTTGTCTTAGTGGGTGATAATTTCTTATTTCTGTTCAAAAGCTTAAAAAGTACATCACAACAGTGCCAAAAAGTTTACAAACTGATCTTGTCTTGTAATACCATATCTTTGGAACTCGACAAAAGAAACAAAATTGAAATTTGATGAACAAAGCTCCCAGAAATGGCCCACAAAGGTGAACTCCTCAATAGCTTCCCTACATAAAAATGGCTTTGGCTTGGAAAATCTTCAGCATAAACCTGCTTTGAATCTTCCCCCTTGGCTTCAAGAAGCCCTGGTTTATATATATCTAAAGTTGGTAACCATCTCCCAACTTCCCCCCCAAGATTTGGCCTCAAAAAGAGCCCAATATCTCCCAAAAATGACCAAAATCTCCAAAAACTGCTAAATAATACCCCAAAAATCATATAATATAGTTAAAATATTCCAAAAACAGGGCACAAGCCCCTTTCATAGGGCTCCTGATCATGTGGGGTGTCTCCATGTGTCCAGGCGCTATTCTCTTGGCGTGCTGGCCCCTTACTTCTTGGCCCCTGGTCATATTACCTGCCATATGCCCAGATCCTAAAGTTCCACGCACATTTGGTTGTTAAACCCCCCGATGGAGTAGCCCCTGGACTAGCACCCTGTTCGGTGGGAAAGATTGACCTACCGAGTGCTAACCATTTATCCAAGTGCCAAGTGTAAAGGTGGAGCCATTGGTTCATATGGTAATCCCATAGGATCGAAGCTAGTCCCCAACCGTTATCTGCATGCCATGGTAAGAAGATTGGTCACATATGAAGGGTCGTATGGGGAGTTTAAACCAAGGGCTGAGGCCAAGCCCCAGCCCTTTCTGCACCCAAACAAATCCACATGCAACTTTAAATACAAGTGGAGATATTTAGGGTTAAGATCCATAGTGTGGGCAGGCTGGCTAGCCCGACCCTGCCAAAACGTAGCCTGATGGGAGGTCGCACGATTGAACCTCATGAAGTCCAATATTTTTGCAACCAATGAACCAATGAATGGGTGCCATGTGGCAGCCCATGTCTGGGCCATGTGGCACCATACCACTCTTCCACATAATTTTCCACATGTCAGAAGATCATTCGACCATCTATTTGCCAAGGTGTCAGCCATTATACCTGCCACGTGTCGTATGGATGTGCCATGTGTCACCCTTGCAGTGGTGACATGTGTCACTCCCTAATTGGTCCATGTATACCTGCCATGTTGACAACTTGTCCATGTCACTATATGGTCATATGCCACATGTCACCTCCATATTCTACCACGTCAACGCCAACTATGCCTTCCACGTTAGCTGTATGACCGTACGACCTGTACAGTCAACTGCCACGTGGCACTGTACGGATTGTACAGTCATCATTTTTTTGCCTGTTTGGAAAAATGAACAGATCGTTATATCTGGAGCATATGATGTCCATTTGAGTCCGTTCAAATTGCATTCGGTTCGTATCGACGAGGCCTATTTACACGTTCATTTTGAATCCATTCTAAGAACTTTTATTTTTAGTCCTTTTTGAGCCCTATCAAGCTCGTGGATCCAATTTTGGATCACTTCCCCTTGGACCCTTAAGAATATCCTTCTCTTCTACACTATAAGAATTTGATGTATCTACGCAAACTCAGTTATATACCCCACTACAACGTTGTCTAGCCAGAAATCTACTGCACGTGTGAATTTATTATTTACCCTTTTCAACCGCGCGATACTTTCTTCTGTCCACTCCACTGATCTAACTCTATTCATCTGATGGGTATATTTCAACCGTGTTATCCACTCTTGCAATAGCGTGGGAAACTCACTAAAGAAACTCTTGTGTATTTCGCTAAATATGTATCTTTCCAAATATTGTCTTGGCTTAAACCTAGAGCTTCTATTATCTTTATGGGAAAACTCCAGTTTCTGGACTGTCAAACATCTTTCAATCTTCGCTTTCATGGGGTTACAACCTAAAAATATACCCTTTCTTAATCCCTCACACTATACTGCGTGATACATCCCTCCCGATCTAATCTTCTAAGTTCCAACCGACAACATAACCATTGTTGGTTTACTATGGGCTGACCTAGGTTATAATTACAGGATTACCAACAACCCTTTCGACCATCGGCCTTTTTGGATACCATAATGCAACACAACACACAAAGTGCGCTACGCAGTCTCATCTGAGATGGATTCTATGGGTGGCCACAGGACTTAGATGTCTGCAACCATGGGATGGGATGTATTTCTCTCTTAGAGGCATTGGATATACTCGTTGTTAGTCCTCCAACCCTCATTAGATATTACTCCAAACCACCGGCACAACTATTCTAATAGGACTTCATTAACCATTATAGCTACATGTGTTCAATGACAAGTATTTATCTATTGTACCATAAGCTTCAGATCTAAACACTAGCTATAATATTCATTTATTTAGAGCTATTATGTAGATTCCATTAGTTTATTCTTAGTGCGCATTGCTATTTCCTTTATCATTTAACATGTTCATAATAAACTTATTAAAGAAAATACAATAAAAAAACTGCATACATTCACACAAAACATAGATATACCATGGTTCACCCCCCTGGGGCTACGTCTGCAAAGATTTGTCACTTGGGCTCTTTTTTCATATTCTTATAAGATATAGTGCTGCGCACTGTACATTTCTTCCGCCATTACATTCGATCTCCAAAGATCGCAAAAGTCTCTCCACAATACCGCTTACTCAACTCAAGGATCTACTACAACCTCAACAATACACCTCACAAAAAGGGAAACAACCACACCCTCGTCCTAATACATTCTACTTATACAAAACTGGGACAAAACCCTTACAAAAACCATAACCCTAAGCGGATTAGGTTTTTCCACTTTCTCCTTGACTTAATATCGGCTGGTCCTCGATCAACCGTTGCTCCAAGTCGACACTTGTCCACTTTCTAACTGCTCCGCAACAGTTTGTCCACTTATTTTTCTCGGTGCTCCTTTTCCTCTGTTTCTGACTCACTCTCTTATTTTTTGGCGTTGCCTCGATTCCTTCAAAACTTCCTTAATTGCTCCCCAAAATTGGCCCGTGCCAACATTTTTCCATTTGAACAAATAAAAGTGAAAGTTTCATGTTTTTGGGTGTTTATTTCATTAAGAAGAAAAATATATTTTCTCCTTCCTGCAGATAGGATTCATTGAAAGAAAAATATTTTCATTTCATTCTTTTTGCATCATTTTGGAGTCAAGTCATCACTTCATTAGTTTCACCTTCGTACACCCTTATGAGTAAAAAAAAATATTAATATCAACCAATGTGCTAATAAAATTAACTAGACATTTTTGTTTTTAGTACACCAACAATAGCTTAGAGCTAGAGTTTTTGGACTAGGAAAAATGAGTAAATTGTCCAAGACTACTACACAAGACTGTAGAACACTAAAGAGGGACAAAATCCAACTTTCGTATAGGCATAGTCAGGAACCCTCTCTAACACAGGGGATAAACGTGAGGTCGTGTGCATAAGAGCAATGCATATTACCCCTCCAAAGATTGACCAATCATAGTGGAATGAGTGTATATTGGGGGGTTTTTCTTGCGTGTTACTGGTTCATTTGGTCTAAGTGCTTCACTAATATCGAATCTGTTCAAGGTCCTCAGGAGTATTTCCGGTCCACTTGTCTTCAATCCTCTAGAAGAGCTTCATATTTTGTTATCTTGTCCATACGTTTGGTCCTGAATGTCAATTATACCCCCTCGAGGCTGACTGTGAGTTGGTAACCTTAGTGATCTTTCCTAGGTATATACAAAGGTGACTGTGGGGGACTTCCCATTGTTGTGGGTGGGAAATCCCTCCTACAGACTAACACTAAGGGTTTTATCATGCATGCAGAAATGACCTAAAGATTCTTACTTTTTACCATCATCCTGCACCTAAACCCCCATTACTCATATGTAAATACAAGGCTCAAGAGATTAAGTTGATGTACCTTATTTTTTGTGTTTGAAGTCGATCCCTTTTTGCGCTTGGTCATTATTTGACTACAACTCTCCTCCCAATGCTGACCTGCATTCACTGAAGAAAAACAAAGAAATCCACATGCATTTGATCTATGAACTAATGGGTTAGAAATTTAATCAATCATACAATCAATATTCCAATAATGACAATCTCATATGGTGGGACAGGAAAATCAATTCTTTTATTAACTTCACAATGATACCTTACAATCATAAAGTCAGCTACTTCTCCTCGATCCTGGTCCTGGTCTCTTCTTCCACTGTCTTCCAACTGCTTTTCTCTATACTTCTCTTTGCACAAGGATGGCTAAAGGTTGGGACAAAGGGAATTCTTAATCGGGTATAGTTTCTTTACTATAATTCTCCTCCTTTCAAATGGGACCCCTACCCCTTCTTTTATAGGTTAGAAGGAGCTAGGTATTTGGTTGAATGACCGGCCATGCATGGCTGAAAGGTTTAGTTAACTTACCCAAAGCTGCGTGTTCTGTCAACAACTTTCCTTTTTTCGTGATTTTGTAGGTACACATGGGCTGTCTTGGGTTAGCTAGCGTGTACATGCGTGCATTAATGGAGCAAGGCATGTGGGCCTTTATAAAAAGGTTTTTTAAGAAGAGTTGTTCAGTAGTGTTTTGGCAAAGAAGGAATCTGAGATGGCCTGATTCCAGGTAAGCAGGTCTGGTGCAAATTAGGGTTATAACAGATGCCCCCTAATGTGTGAGGTTAGAAGAGCATCTGATGGCCAAAATACATTAACAATCTTCACCAACCTTCCAAACAAGTGAGCCCAAGGACTAGAAATTGAGATGTGCCTTCTGTAAAATAATAATTGTCTCACCGAGGTGGGCATACCCATGCTCAGGATGAAATAAAATCATGGCTACCAATCAAATACACTATAGATCCATGTCATATAACTATATAAAGTGTAGCCGCGAGCAATACACAACAGAGCTACATCTTGAAATAAAAAAGATATACATGTAGAGTATCCATCTTCTAGAAGCTGATAAGGCCTGATGGCTGGAGATGAGGTTTTTAGAGCTTGAGAAACAACTTCAAAATCTTCAAAACTCGGGTAGGAGTGTAATATGAGTGTACGACTTCACTACCCAGAGGTCTTCGACTACTCGTCGGTCATGGACTGGAGAATCTTGATGATCAGACTGAAGGCTTCATTGATTTCGAACAAAGACTTGATTGGACTTTCGAGATGGCCGGGCATGAGGGCAAGAGACAAACTGTAGAGGGGCCAAATCAGGCTTGGTAAAAACTTCCCTTGGACAATAGCACGACAAATGATGAGACTCAGGCAACATGGCATTAACATAAGTTTATGAGGTGGAAGGCAACACAAAATCTCCATATGTTTGGAAGAATAACCAAATGGAGGAGGACACAACTCAATGTAGCAGGAACAACTTCCTAAGGTCATATTAAATCCCAAGGTTTGACGAAAAAAACGAATAGATGTGCTTTATCCAAGGGCGACTCATTGTGCTGCCAATACAAAGAAAATACTTTTCCCTTCCTCTTTTTGGGGTATATTTGATTTTTTTGGATTTTTCAATAATTTTGAAAAAAGAATGAAAGAATGTTATGTTACAAAGGAGGGATGGGTGTCACAAACATACAAGTTCAAGGCGCAAGGACAAGACTGATGTTCAAAGCAAGGACACTCGGAAAAAATCCCTCCTGGGGCCAAAGGTGTCAGGACGTAGAGGCAAAGTGCTACAGGGCTTGTGTATAAAGCATGCTTCAGATGGTTTAATTGAGAGAAACATGGAGCCGACATTAGACCAGAGATGCAGGTATGCAAATGCGATTAATAAGACACACAATGGTAACGTCCTTCGATGTAAGTTTAACGAGCCCAGAGAAGGTAAGCTGTACAATTTTTCATATTTAGAGAGTTTGAAAAATGTAAAAGGAGACTCCACTGGGGTACCTTTTTTGAAGGTAGTCTAGTCGGTTCGAAAAAGGGGTAAACTAGCAGCGAAAAGACGTCTATTCAAAACCATTTTAATGAGTGTGATAAAGACAAGATCACTCGACCATTTTTTTCATTTTTAAGGAGTCTGAAAAAAGCTTAACTATGGACTCCGTCAGGAATGTTCTTCTAGACCATTTTAACGAGTGTGAAAGAATAAGGTCACTCGACGATCTTTTCAATTTTAGGGAGTCTTAAAAGAGCTTAACTATGGACTCCGTGGGGGTTCCTTTTTCGTAAATTTAGTCCCTCAGGCCCGAAAAAGGGTTAAAATTATACTTGAGAGTACTCTTCTAGAGAACCGAAGTTATTTAGAGTATATCTTTGTTCGTACAGTTGACTGTCCAGACTGAAAAAGGGGTAAACTACCACTGGATAGACGTGATTTCAAATTTCAGTTTAATGAGCATGAAAGGCCTCAAGATCACTCAACAATCTTTTCATGTTTAGAGGGTCTGAAAAGGGCTTAAAAGAAGACCCGTTATGTTTTGGGAATCTCGTGGGTGAGGTCAAGAGTCATGCAAATGAGGCTCAAACATGTAATCAGGAAAAATTAAAAGGACTCCCGAGCCTACAGTCATTAGTGACGGCATGGACACCATAATGCAACCAAGATCTACTTAGGGCATCCATGTTCCGGTAAGCTCTACCACCAAATCGAAACACTTCTAAAGCAACAATGAGGGTTCCTTTGTTGCAACCTGATGGGATTGATCCTATGGCAAAGGGATAAAGACAACGAGATACAAAAGTAGGGGTGGAAACCTAACTTATATACTCAAGTTGACCATCTGAAGTTTTTCCCACAGACCATCAAAAGTGACCCAAAACTCCAAAAAATGTGATGATACCTGAACTTAACCTTCCATAGAAACTCCTAAATCACTCTAAATGGTTTTCAATTTAGAGAAAATGATAAGGGGGACCAAAAAAGTGACAAAAAAGGGCCAAAAAGTTTATAAATAGAAGCTGGTAGCTCATTATCATCATTGCTTATTTGGAAATTAACTCTGGAGCAAAAAACCCCCTTTGATAAAAGTGGTGATTCCGGGAGATACAGTGGATGAAACGACCATCCGTCTGGACCAAGTAAGTATAAACTACCTCCTTATGCTTTTTAATTCTTTATTTATGCATTTAATTTGGTTTCTTGGGGGGGCGTCGACCTTTAAAACATTGGCCCTAGGTCCACGCGGGCTGTCCTATGACATCCCGCGTGTACACTCGCTCTGTTTGATGTCAGAGCGCGTGTACACGTGACTGTCATCACAATAGCCCGCGTGGACCCTTCCATGAGTGAAAAAAGGTTTAAAAAGCAAGGCCTAACCCTCTGAAAATTTTCCCATGTGCAGGATGTATGTGCAATGGAGAGAACGTGGGCACAAAGATATTAGCACAGTAGTTGGGGAAGACCCTAACAATGTGACGGTGTTAATGCAATGTGGCTTGCTCAAGTTTTTCTGCGTCCTTTCATGAGAGCACAACCTAGGCTACTGAATGCCTTGGTTGAATATTGGCACCCTAACGCATAAGATTTTATGTTAGAAGGGCAGTCACTGGTGCCCACTACAGAGGATATATACTTTTTGACTGGCCTCTCCAGGAGAGGGGAACCAGTCAATTTCTGGACATTTCCTTCGAGGCCTCATAATATATCGAAATTGATAGGAATTTATTGTGAGGCTGGTATAGACTGATCGAGCTCGCAGGTGCCAATAAGCAGGATCACCGATCTATCACTGCGGGCGATTGTGTTGCTTATTGGGCGGATGACTGGTTCTACGACTCTAAATCAGGCATCCCGTGCACAGATGAACTATGCAGTCCAGTGCTTAAATGCACAGATATTTGAATGGAGCACTACACTGCTGGATTGTATGAAGCGGTAGCTGACAGATTGCCAGTTGTGGATTCAGAGGAAATTCGGGTTCGGGACGATTCTATGCTCTTTCTTCTTTGAAAGAGTTCCTAGTTTCAGTCCTCAAGTGGTGGTATGAGGACATCAAGCCTCTCTTCCTGTGGTTTGCATATGGGCAGTGTTGCTACCACGACAGGGTGGTGGAAGGACCAATGCGTCCTTTGATGATGACTTCTTTGCTTGGTTGTCGCAGCAGATCCTAGCCATAGAGGATTATCCTTATGATGGGATTTATTTCTCAAGAGATCCCGAGATCCCTGTACCTCTAGGCGAGGAGCGAGGCGAGATGGGTAAGTTTGCATCATTTTTTTTT
>ML786492.1:574770-615531 GCA_009831015.1 Picea engelmannii | reverse complement strand
GATATAAACGCATCACCCTTCATCATATACACATTCGTGGATGTAGGATTGTTCGAAGATGGAGAGGGTCCTTGACTGCCCCCTTCCATGCTTGTAGAGGTTTGGGTTAGGCTTTGCCCATGTTGAAATGGATTGGTTAACACGATAGGCTGTTGCTGTGTCACAAAATTTTTGGGCCTCTGCAAGCCAAGGACATTGGTGGGTCGGGTGGTCTTCCATGCACAGGTTGCACAAATACCTCGCCTTCCGTTTCTCAGTGTTGCCCCCACCAACATTATTAGTGGGTTCCTTATCTCCCTTGCCCTTCTTTCGTTGTTTTTTCTTTCCATCAGGCTACTGGGTGGCCTTTGTATTTGTCGATTGCACTGTGTGTACATTCGACATTTGGGTAGGGGAGCATCCAAAATAGTAGTTTGGCTGGCTGTTGTGTGTTGTATAGAAAATTGCTGCAATTGCTTCGTCAGTTGTTCATCGGGCTTTGTTTGTGCTGAACCAACAATACCATCGTCATGTGGTCCATCTCTCTGTCTAGTTTTATCAAGTATTGAGCGTGGCGCATCTGGAAAGATCTCGTATAATAAACCAGACTGAGAGTAGATTAGCTCAAGATGTTGAGCTCTCATGATGGAATCTTCTTCAGAAAACACTCCCAACGTCACAGCATCTTTGGATAACTGTGGGACCAAAGACTTAAGGAACCACTTGAGAAGGAATGCTGGTGGGGCTGGCACCTTAATTAAACTCTTCTGGCGTCTCCATTCTCGGATGTGATCAGAGATATGGTCCTCTTTTGTCTATTCGAAATTGGCCAGCAATTCTGTGACAACATCATATCTCACATGTAATTGGAAATGGTTTAGGAAAGCCATTTCCAATTCATCGAAGGAAGAGTATCTTGAGCGGTCGAGCTCAATGTACCATTTCGAAGCACTCCCAATGAGAGTACGTTGAAACAATCGCAACTGTATGGAATCGTCTTTTAATGAATTAGACGAGCACCAAAGGTGAAAAGTAGTCACATGATCTCATGGATCTTTGTTAGTCTTGGCCTCAAACTTTGGTATGTCTGAAGGAAACTTCATCGGCATAGGGGGCCAATGCGGATCGTGACAGATAGAGTCATTCAACAACCTTGTCAAGTCTGGAAAATGCAAGGTTTCCAGGAAAGGTAGTTTGGGTTGTTGGTGATAACCATGGAAAAAGGGACATGGAGTTTGACTGGCACCGGGTTGCCAAGAAAAGTTCGACTGCTGGCCTGGGTTTTGGTAAAATCCATGGCCATGAACAACGTACGAATTCTGCATGTGAGGAGATATCATTGGTTGCTTCCCAAAATAGGATGTAGATGGTTATGTGTGCATTATATTCGGAGGACTTTGGGAAGGGTTGTCACATGCCGATCCCATGGGCATAGGCATAACACCCTGTCCGGGGTTCCATTGGTTGTGAAAAGAATTTCCCCAGATCGACATTCCTGATGAGGGAACTGATCCCTACCAAGAATTCCAAGGTCCTGATGTGGAAGAAGTTCCTAGGTTTTCCCCCTGTGTAGGAATAGTACCTTGCATAGGAATAGGTTGTCTGTAACTGGGGTTTCCCCCAGTCGGGAAAGTAGTTGACAAGAAAGCATTGTTACCAAACGCACCGAACAAAGAAAACGATGTCAAACCTACTAACATATTATGATAAGGTGGTCCTTAACTCCCTGCTCCAAATAAACTATGGTGTGTGGGTGGCCCGACAGATTGCTGGTGGGTGCCACTAAGTGAAGGGGACAAAGGAGGTATATGACCTCCCCCGTAAGGGAAAGCATTAAAAGGAGCTAAAGTGCCCCCCATGTGTCCTTGCAGAGGAGCATTAGAGCTCCCTACCCTTAGACCTAAAGTCTGTAAAGTGGATTAGGAAAGTATAGGACTTGTACCTAAGCTAGGCATCCTGTATGAGAACAGAGAGCCTATCGCACTCGGTGTGAAAGGGGTAGTGGCTGCTGCCATAGACAGGATTGAACCACTGCTCGAGGTAGAGGCAGTTGATACCATGGTGTCTCGGATCAATGACGGTGGGTTAGGAGGTGGAATATCCCCTGTGGTGACAACCATAGTGGGAATTGAAGAATGCCCAGAAGAAGTGGCAGTATTTGTTTCCATTGCTGTGTGTGACACTGTCTGGCACTCGCAAGGGTGAATTTGTGCGATGATGGGTGCCAAAATATCATTGGTTGGAGTTTCAGATGGACCAAGAGATTTCTCTCCAAGGTCTAAAATGGTCATTTCCTCCGGATGTTGGTCAGGTACAGTTTCCTGTGACCCGGTCGCTTCAAAAGACCCTTGTTGGTCTAGCTTTCGCCTTAGTGGTGGTGGAGGTGGCTCCACTGTAACCGGTGATAGGCCTAGAAGACTTCGTGACCGATGGAGCTCGTGATCCTCCATTGTGTGAGAAGATCAAAGACACACTAGGGATTTCTATTTGTTCAAAAAACAACACACACTAAAAAGGTCCCTCTAAGATAAAACAAGCAAACACTAAACTAGTTGGAAGAACAGTTACAACAACCAACACTAGAGAAAATTACCGGTGCAAGTGCAACTTGAACATTGGAATCACCCTCTAGGTATACTTTGCAAAGCGTGGCCGATGTCTGTCCTAGGTACCGTGGTATACCCCCACAATCACCTGTGTATGTCTCTAAAAAAGATAGGCAACTAGGTTTCCAGCGTGCGAACAGTCACCAGGCGGGTACAATCGACAGCTGGGTAGACCACAATGAGCAGGGTATTGAGCCCGAAACCTGTCAAGGGTATCGAAGGCAAGTGGTCCGGAAGACAACTGAGGACCTCAAACGGATCCGAGACCCATGAAGCTCCGTGGAAAATGCAATCGATGGAATCCCAAGACAAGCCCTCTATATGTGTTCTCCACTACGATTGGTCCAGCTTTGGAGGGGTTATCTCCGCTACCTTTCTGCACACGACCTCATGTTTAGCCCCTGTGTTAGAGGGGGGTCCTAGATAACTTTCACGATACTGGACTTTGACACTCCCTAACTCATGCTCCAATGTTTGATTTAATGGCCTTGAAGAGTTTCCTCTCCAACCTAATTCAAGGCCCTAACCCTAAACTAGTTGGTTGACCCTACAAACATAAAAAGTCCAATGAATTTTAGATTTAGCATTAATTTTTATGGCTTCTCTTAAGTCAAAGGTTATGAAAGTGAAACTAGTGATGTTTGAAAGATGAAAGAAAAATAAACAGAAAGCTGGAAACAAAATAACTTCTTCTTGACTCAAATCTTAAACAACTTTTCAAAATAATTTTTTTCTAAGATCTTTGAACAACAAACTCAAAGTAGGATTTCACTCGACTACAAGCTACTTATGATCTAAGTAAACCGTCAAGAACTTATGAAAGCAAAGACTTTTCCTGGTTACTAATGCAAACCAACACTATTTAACCAAGCAAATAATTTTTTTTTTTTTTTTTATTTGAATCCTCACAAAGCAAAAAGGAAAAATATCAACAAGTAAAGACCAAGAAAACTTCTAGCCTAAGCGTAGATCACAAAGAGTCACTTTAAAAATAACACAGAAGAAAATTAAAACTGGACTCTCACACTTGTCTAAAAACCCTAGAAAAAGAAAATTTTGAGGAAAAACTTCTTAATGAAAAAGGAAGCTATTGTTGTGATCAAACCTAAGTTACTGATCGCTTATGATAGAGACCCAAAAACATGAGAGGTATAATTCTTGACAAAGGAAAAGATGACTGCCTCACCGTAAATAAAAATTTTCTCCATAGGCACGTTGTTGACAGTTCAATAGCAAGCGTGTGCACACGAGCTGTGTATAGTCAGGGCACGTGTACACACATGCAGACCTTATACAAGCTGCATGTACTTTTGAAACTATAAAAAATGAAAGGACAAGCAATCAAGCCCAGGAAAAGGCTACTGGTACTGAGAACCAATATCTCTTGAAGACTCAGACACTTACTTTGACAGCAAAAAGAAAACAATTCAAGGAAAACTTCATAGGACAAACCAATCTGAGGTGAAACCTAAGCTATAGACTGCAAACAATAAAGACTAGAATGAGTTCCAGAAAACCAATTCTGTTGTGGGTGGGAAATCCCTCCTACAGACTAGCACTAAGGGTTTTATCATGCATGCAAAAATGACCTAAAGATTCTTACTTTTTACCATCATCCTGTGCCTAAACCCCCATTACTCATATGTAAATACAAGGCTCAAGAGATTAAGTTGACATACCTTATTTTTTGTGTTTGATGACGATCCCTTTTCGCGCTTGGTCATTCTTTGACTACAACTCTCATCCCAATGCCGACCTACATTCACTAAATACAAACAAAGAACTCCACATGCATTTGATCTATGAACTAACGGGTTAGAGATTTAATCAATCATACAATCAATATTCCAATAATGACAATCTCATATGGCGGGACGGGAAAAGCAATTCTTTTATTAACTTCACAATGATACCTTACAATGATAAAGTCGACTACTGCTCCTCAATCCTAGTCCTAGGATCTTCTTCCACTGTCTTCCAACTACTTTTCTCTATACTTCTCTTTGCACAAGGATGGCTAAAGGTTGGGACAAAGGGAATGCTTAATCGGGTATAGTTTCTTTACTATGATTCTCCTCCTTTCAAATGGGGCCCCTACCCCTTCTTTTATAGGTTAGAAGGAGCTAGGTATTTGGTTGAATGACCAGCCATGCATGGCTGAAAGCTTTAGTTAACTTACCCAAAGCTGTGTGTTCTGTCAACAACTTTCCTTTTTTCATGCTTTTGTCGGTACGCGTGGGCTATCTTGGTTCAGCTAGCATGTACATGTGTGCAATAATAAAGCAGGGCATGTGGGACTTTATAAAAAGGGTTTTTAAGAAGAGTTGTTCAGTAGTGTTTTGGAAAAGAAGGAATCTGAGATGGCCTGATGCCAGGTAAGCATGTCTAGTGCAAATTAGGGTTATAACACCCATGGTACCTGGGGCATACATCGTATCACACTTTCAGTACCCTTGGAGGGTGATCCTGTGAAGCAAGGGTTACTTGCACCAAGAAGGTTTGTTACATGGAGGTCAGGGTAATTGCTTCTCATATATTCATTTAGGGCTTGACATCCCATCTTGGGAATATCATTCTATCTACTGTTGCTTGGTTGATTACCTGCATATTTTTTCTTAGGGGTGTGTTCTTTTGACATCCGTAGTTTTCCTCATGGATCGTTATTTATATTATACTTTCACCTTGGATGACCAAGGTCTCCGAAGATCTCGGATAGTGCAAGGGTTAGATCTCGAAGAACACGATCTTCCATAGAACCATTCTAACAAAGGAACACTTAACGATTAACGATCTTCCACAAAACCATTTTAAGATCGGGATCATATCTCCCCTAAATGACTAGTTTGAAGGGACGTTCAAAATCATAGAGGAAGGATCTATCCCTTCTGCAAATCCCCCTTTTATTGGTCCTTATAACCCATTACTTGTTGATTTTCCTTCAACAAGGTATATGGATAATTTTTATTCTTACTTTTTTTCACCCGATATGTATAGTAGGCAATCTTTTGGAGTGCATGCATCAACATCCAACTATATATATGGAATAAGGATACCCTCACTTGATCATGAAATAGCCGCTATAGCACACATTACCATTGTTGCTACTTCTTCTTTGTGGGAAACATTGTTGACCCCTGTTATCCTGACTCAATAGCTGGTGAGTACAACTTCTCTTCCTGCATCTCTAGTTGCACACTTGCATACACCAAGCGCATTACTTGGTCGTCCTTTATGGATTCCATCTAGTGTAGTGGCCAACAATGCTGCTACCTCAAATCCTATGACAAGTAGCTTCATTTTTCCTTCGCCCAATCTAGGTGTTAACCTAATGACAGTTCCACAAATTGTTCAACATACTCATAGGGGGAATGTTACAGCTGGAGGGCCACCTTCATCTTGTAGTCCATTATTCTTCTAGAGGGTAGCCTTCAACTATGGTTTGGTTTCGAACTGGGGGGAAACCTTCAGTTGCAGGTCAAGTTCCATTTGGAGGGAAACCTTCAGCTATGGGACAATATCCGATATGGGGACAACAATAACCTAGGGGGAAACCTTCATCTATATAAAAACAACCTACTTGGAGCCAAAAACCAGTTGGGGGGAAACCATATTGTTGGGGTCAATAACTATTTTGGAGACAATCCCACACTGGAAACCTACCTCAATCCTGGGGGAAGAATGCTCCGACAAACCCTACTGGTATTTATAGTGTTTTTCCATATCCAGGAATGCCAAATACTCCATGGGGTAAACCTAATCCAATGGGAATCCCTATGCAAGGAGATTTTACCACTCAACTGATGAACCCCATGTTCCCCACTCCCCAAGCCACTCAACCATATATGGGTGGATCATCAGGATTTAACATGCCATCCCAAGTTGCATATTGTCCTACTGGTACTTTGATGCCACATCCACACAACTAGTATTCACAACCAAACCGACAACTTCCTTTCTTGGCTACCTTAGCTATTCCATATTTGTCACATTTAACAAATGATCCCATACAACATGCCCCATTATGCCCCCCTATCCTTTCCAAACTACCGTCTGACATCCCAAAATTCAACGGAAAACCTGGAGAAGATCCTAACAACCATGTTATGAATTTCCATCTATGTTGTTATTCTAACTACTTGATGGATGATTCCATTCGATTACAACTTTTCTAGAGAATGCTTATAGGTTCAACAGTGAAATGATATATTGAGCATCCATGTAAGTCCTTTGTTGACTTTAGTTCTCTTTCCATGGATTTTTTGACTCACTTCCAACTGCCCATTCGGTATGAGACCGGTGCTAATCTTTTAACCTCGCTTCGACAATCCACCTACACCCATATTTCTGATCATATTCATGAATCGAGGTGACGATGACACTTTATTGAAGCCATTATTCTGAACCAAATCCTGACATATTGGTTCACAAAGTCACTCCTCCCACCCATTGCTAGAAATGTCACCATGGGGGGCGTTGTAACCGAGGAGAAAGCCATTAGTCATGCTCAATATTTAGACTTGGTATATTCATAGTTGGGTACAATATATGAACTAATCCCTCATGCTCCTCAACCTTTGAATGATCCATCAAAACCAGCCCCAGGAGCCCATGTTGATGGTGTAGTGGGTTCCGTAAAATCACAATCTGTGACATAATCGCAGACTGGTAACAATACCAAGTCTCCTCCCTCTCCTACCAAAGCCTTCGAGGTGAATTTGGTTCAATCCACTTCATCTCATCAATTCGAAGGAAAGAAGAGAAACACGGGTAAATCCAAAAAATCTTCTAACCGACATGAGAGTAAAAACACCCAAGACCCCAATGCTAGGGGAAAAATAAAGGAAAAATATCCTTGCATGGTATGTAAGGAGAACCACTTCACCAAATACTTCCCTCTCCTTGTCAAGGTTCATCAATACCTTGAGTGAGGGGGATATCCTTCCCAATCAGCGGTATTAGCCAATCCTTCCCCCCAACAACAACAAATGATCACACAAGTTCCTGCACCTCCATCTGAGGGTAATGCAGAGTCCTTGTCCATGAATATTATGATGTTTAAATCTGCGGTGGCACTATCCACTCGAGTGAAGAACTACGACTCACAACAATGGGAACCTTCATCAAAGGACCCTACATCGACTATACCACCAAATGGACCTCTCAATTTAGGGAAACCAACTTTCGAACCTGCAATACTCCCTCCAAAAGGGGTACTTCGACAGACTTCCCATAATCTAAATGCCCGGGCAACTCAACACTATAACATAGTGGAAGATCTCTCCCAAGCACCATGTACCATGTCAACACTTGAAGTATTGCAGAGTTTTCCTTCACAGTGGAAAGCCTTACTATCATCCATGGGGGGAATCGACCCTTCATAGTCCAATATTATTTCCTTTGACACAAAACAAAGTGAGTTGCCTCTCTCACACCAATTGGAATTACAAATCACAATTGGTTGTATGAAGAAGAATATCTTTCGTATGGTGATCAATGAAGGAGAGGCCACTTGTATTATGTCTTTGTCATGTTGGAAATCCCTTGGTTCTCCACATCTCACCACATCTTCAACCATCCTAAGATATTTTGATGGACATTCTTTCAAACCTCATGAAATTCTCACCTCCTTACCCATCGATCTCAGGGGAAAGACTATCTCTGTAGAAGTTGAAGTGGTATATTCCACACTCGATTAAAATATTCTCTTGGGCCACACTTGGTTCTATGCAATGAAGGTTGTCACATCCACTATCTTTCATGTCATATGTTTTCCCCATCAAAGAAATATAGTCACGATTGACCAACTAGATTATTGCACACCTAACTTACAAGATAATCCTAGCACCGATATTCCCTTCATAGGTGAATATTCTGGAGGGTATGAAAGAATTAGTGTAGGTATGTTTATATATCCATTTCTTACGGGTATATTCCTACTTCCTAAACACAACACTACCCATATCGCTCCTATCAACATGATTTGTTCATCTACCAGTGAATCCCTCGGGTTAGTTGATCCTTGGGTGGTACCTCATCCTGAGGATGTTGATTCACATGGATAATCCATATCATCAACATATTTTGATACTGGTCAACAAATCAACCCTCATGTGGAGTGTGATCAACCTTCTCCACCCATACGGGTTTTTGACTCTCCCAGTTCACATGATTTCCTAGATACTAAGTTGCCTTTAGAAGAGGTCATCCTAGAAGTCACGACTTCCATTGATAAGCCCAGAGATGATGAGAATCATCACATATTCCTTCCCAATTTTGAATTGATGAGAGTTAACATAATGATTTTTGATTCAAAACTGGGGTCATTTGTTGGGACATCCAGTGAAACCCCTAGTCTTGACCCTTTTCCACCTAAGTTGTGTTTTTTCGGATCTTTCTAGTGAATTCTCTGCTATCCCTTTCATCAAATATTTGTGTTTTGTACTTCCATCTTGTCTTGGTGGATACCATAAAGGAGCTTCCATATCTCTCAAAACCACTCATGATGAGTGTCTTTGGCCGCAGAGATTTGTTCCTATGTGGCATGGCCCTTATATCATGAGCCATATGATGCCAATAATGCCTCACGAGTTCCTCAATCTTGAAAAAGATCCTTGGCCTGAGCATAGAAATGAGCTCTCCTTTATCTAAACCATCCAAGATCCGTAGTTCCTTGTACATAGGCGCGTGGTGTGAATTCTTTTTGTTTTTTGTACATTATATCCCAAAAAATACAAAACATTTTCTTTTTAGGATTTCACTATGCGTGCTAACCTTAGAATCTAGTTTACGTGTATTGACATGATTCTAGGGATGTTTTTAATATGGGGACATCCATTGAACTAGAGGTACGTGTCTCTAAACTGGCATATAGGGAGAGGTTTTTCCCTGCATTTCCCTCTTTGCAATATTAACCGTCCATATTGTCAGCACTATACCTTAGGTTCCCACCATTTGGTTGTTTAAATGGTCGCATTTTATTTTCGCTTCCGTCTTGCTACTTGTTTCCACTACATCCTTTACTTCCATTGCTTATTGTATTGCAACCATGCTTGACTGCTAGTCACCTATTTTCTCCCATTCCACAACATCCTTGGATGATAACTGTTTTTACGAATGGTCATCATTTACCATGTTTATTTTTGTAGTTCATTGCTTAAGTCATGTTCCATACACCTAGAACTTCATTGAAAACCATGTGTTCTCTCAAGACAAGCTTACTATTACCCCTTTGTCGTGCTCGGTAACCAACCCTGACAAAGGTACACCCTAGAGTCTCCTTTAATATTTTTTCAGACTCCCTAAACATGAAAAGATTGTCGAGTGAGCTTGTTTCCTTTCACGCTTGTTAAATGGATTTGAAAGGAAATCTATTTGGTGTAAGTTTAACCCTTTTTTAGACCAGATGGACTAATTATGAAAAATGAATACTCTAGTCAACATTGGCTAGAAGAGTTCTCCCTTGTATTGTCATTCTGTGTCTTATTTGTCCTTTAAGACTCTCTAAATATGAAATGAAAAACAAGCATTTACTTTCTCGAGCTCATTAAATCCACGAGATTTTATATGGATTTTTATTTCGGATCTTCTTAGACTCCTTAAATATTGAAAATACCATCGAGCACCATTCTCTAGCCCAGGCTCGAGAATTAAATCCACAAGTGAGAATATTGAGCACACTTTTATTTTCTTTCATGCTCATTTAAAATATAAAAGAGAGAAAACGAGTGTGGAGTTTTACATCTAGTATATTCACAAATGGCAGTTGTCCATCGAGTCACCCTTGAACAATGCACTTGTTTTGCGCCTATGTCCAATAATTAGGTTATCCATTGACACTCGATCATTACCATCTCCATGATTTATTAGACTTTGACGACTGGTTTCTCTTCCAATCATCCATCATGCATCTTTTGGTCATTAATGAGTCAATGCTTCCAATTCAAGTTATTTGTCGTGATTTTTTGTTCAAGGGAAGTTCACCTGTGTCGGCCACTTTCAATCCTTTAGCCCATTCATCTCGACCATCCTTGTGTCAGTTGGGATCTACCATTACACTCTTCACACCATCTTCCTTTATATGTTTCATGCCAATTGACGAGGGATACATCAAGGTCCTCCTTCGACAGATTTCTTCTTGTCAACTCCAAATCATTATCTAGGTTTGAAATCTAGAAACCAGTTAGTACCATGAGATTTGCTAACATCAACAAAACATTCCCTTACATTTCAACAATGGTTTTACATTATTGGATCATGTTGAATGAATCTATGAGTGTTCGACTTCAACTCATTTATTCACACCCACTATATTGTACTAGGTATCTTGGGGTCCAGCATTATCATCATCGATGGGTTCCCTCACATTTGTTAACAATATACATCAATGATCGATAATCAAATGGTTTCTACCATGAATGACCTCAACTCATTTATTTGCATGTTGTAGATTCATACCATTGGGATTTGGGACAAATACCTTGGGTTGGTACCACCACATTCCTTGATGGCATTCCCTCCCACATTGCAATGGGGTTATTCATGAGTAATTAAGAGATCGCTTGGGAATAAAATCATCTCACTTATTTGTATACTGTGACATAGATCCAAATTTGTATTTGGTTGTGGCTATGTTTTCACTTGTGACATGGATCCAAAGTGTATTTTTTCATGGCCATGATCTAATTGTCTGCGTCATGCATGGATCCACAGTGTACTTTTTTTGGAGGCTATGCTTAGTTTTTATTACCAAGCATGGGTATGCCCACCTCAGGGATGTTATTATTATGCCGTATTGATGATGGTTTATTTCTAGGTTCCTTCGCCCCAAGTTCTGTGATTTTGTTTGTAAAGTATTTCGGCCATCAGACACCTCTTCTGACCTCACACTTTAGGGGGCATCTGTTATACAATTATTTTCCATCTGGTCACCTGATGGGAATCATCTAGAGGTTAGCAGTCTAAAACACTAAATCATACCAATTTTTCCCTGAGTTTGAAATCCCCTTTTTCTCGGTCGTTGGTTGAACCTTTACAACCCATTACCAAAAAGTGATGGTCGCTCCCTACAAGCATACAGGGTGCGACCGAGTCTGTTACTTCCTATTTAGGATTAGTTTTCATGGGATGAGGTTAAACCTCCGATTTTTCGTGGTTCGACCTTCAGAAGCTTGTTATATTAGGCATATAGATCATATCTAGATTAACCTTTGATCTTATCTCTATTATCCTGTATATTGAGGGTCTCTCATGAGAAAAGGGGGGAGAAAGGAGAAAGCAAACTTATTCTGGCAGTTTGATTACAGAGCTTGCGAAAGGAACTTGGGAAAGGATTGCAACAACTTCTTTGATTGTAAGTTGTAATCCATTGGTCCATTAATAGAATATGCACAAGATTTTCCTCCTTACTTGATTGTATGTAATTGTTATGATATTTGTAGGGAATTGATATTCTTATGTTATGTCACTAGATCTATTGTCCATTTATACATGATTCATTTGATCTTGTGAAAGGTTTCTTTGTGTCTCTCTATGTGTAGATATATGTTAGAAAGTGTGAAGGGCATCTTTAAGAGAGATGACAACTAAGGAGCGTGCAGGGATAATTGTTTGACCACTGGGTAATCCTTTCATTCTATCAACTCGTACTTCTTTTCATGTATGATTTAGATCTAGGAAAATCTATAACTTGCATCTCTATTATGTCTTAGGTCTAGGAATATCCTAAGGGAGGTAACGCCTGGAGGTTTCAATTACCCTACAACATTATTCTTCATATCTGATGGCTCTCGGGTCTTAACATCCAGCAACTCTGATCGAGTCGGTGCCTCCAATTTGCATGACAATTAACATCAGTTCTTTGAAACTCTTCTAAGGAAATTAGGTGGGACCTACGGTAGTCTACAACTGAAATTCCACCTATCCTGTCCACTGATCAATGACCCTTGTCTAAACTTGTAAAATTATTCGTCGTCATTAATGTAACATCCCCACTATAATCCTTAGTTTAATTAATGTTTAATGTAGATATAATGTGTGCTTATGACCAAAGCGATGTATATGCGGATTTTGTTTCAATGTTTTAATAATAAATTGTGATGCTAGCTGATAAGGGGACATGGATAGAGATGGGGGTTGAATTATTTGACAAGAGAGGAGAGAGTCTAGGATAATGGCCAAGAGGGGTCCAAGGGGGAATTACCCATGTACATTAATTCAACCTATTTTCCTAAAATTGTTATTTGTATATGAACCTTCTAAATTATGATTGAGTGTTCCTGTAACATCCTCAACCAACAACAGTGCCTGAGTAATGCCACTACTCAACTCTGACTTAGATGTGATACCAAACTATAGCATCCTTGGCCCTCACAGAGACCGGGTAATGCTACCACTGTGGAATATACACTTATATAATATATGCATTTTAATCGAATTAACACACTTAATCACAATAATCACAGAATTGCTGCTAACATACATAATTAATGGAAAACAACTGTAATTCATACTTGCAACATAATACATGATAACATTTCAAAGACACAGACATGCATCACATATAAATTAAGTACAAAATTAATACTTATCTTTAAACTGGAGTAATTCCACCAACTATGTGTAGACCTTCCACAAACCTCCCAGCCTTAGACCATGCTGCTCATCATGCTCAGCAGTGGGTCACCCCTGAGATGGGGCTAAGCTCCACCCAAGGCAAGGGAATCCTAGACTAGGCCGAGGTTACAGGAAAACTGCATAATGCAATTGGAAGGATTCTCTCTAGGAGTGTTCTTATGCCCACTACTCATGAACTCTCATTCCCCACATGCCTATTCCACTCGAGAGTATACACCTTCACAAGCATAGTCCATCGGTTACTTCACCTCCTTCTCTAGGTCTCAGCAACAGGCCGGATCAAGAATTATCAGAGCTCCGTAGCTGGTGCTGGACTCTCTTTGGGAGAAAACCACTTCCCATCAGACTCTCTCACCTGGAGAGAGCTTCTCACAGGCATGACAACATGCCTCTTGTACCATAGGCCTGACAACCCACTTCTTCAGCACACTCCTCGACTTAGCTCCAACCAGGTGAGGATAATAGCAATGGTTCAACACCCATTCACACAAGGATGATAGTAGAAACAATATATGGGCATGGAACCACAGGCGGAAACAACCCACGCTAAACACGAAATGGCTAAGGCGATTACCCAGGTGTCAGGTTCTTCAGAAAACACAGAACGACTCATGAATTTCAGGTTTCAAGATGCGTGGTTGTGCCGAGGTTCCATGCAGAGGAAAAATAGTTCAGATGGAGGATCAGTCCATCGGTTTTTCCCACTGGTATCAAGGTGTGGGGAAAGAAAAATGCAAAGTTTGATCACAAAGATCTCATGGTTTCAGATGGAGGATCAAGAAACTAACAGAACAAACAACCTTCCCGTGAGGGTTTCCTTCCCTGTGCACAGGTAAGTAAATACAAACGCAGAGGAAAAACAGGTTCAGATAGGGCATCCTCGCAAACTCAGGTGGAGGATGAGAGAATGACAACCCCCCCAACATGACTGACTCATTATTTTTAACTACATGCACCCAAGTCGACACTTGTCTTCTTGGAGCCACATGAGTTCCACTTAGCACACGTTCCCTTTATAGGAACTTAAGACAACACTCAACATGTCCACCTTGACCTTTAGGAAATAATAATAAATTATTATCCCCTTTAGAGGTAATACCCCTAGCTTATCCCCTAGGCCCACACACTTAGCCTCCTCCCTTACCCAACCTCGTGGAAGCTTAATCCCCCATCACTCTTTCTTCATGGTCGGTCTACACGCAATGATGTTCATATTTTATTAATGATCTGCATAGTTACATATACAAAGTCAGACTCTTAGCCTTTAACACTTAGGCTCTCCGGCCTAATAAACACATAAGACCACCAACTTATCAACACTCGACTCACGAGACTACAAAACATGTTTACAATTTATAAATACAACTGGGGCTCATCCTTGGGGATATTACAATCCCCTCCCCTTATTTTTGTACTATACTTAGTGGAACTTTCACACAGCATCAACAAGATTTCCAAAATATTAAAAAATATGCAGATATACTGAACCTTTACAATCCCTATGGCTCGATTCCAGAGCTGTTTTCTCTTTCAGGTCCAATATGCACACATGATGCACTTGCAAGACACCTTCTTGCTCCACCTGAATCACATTCCAGTTAATAACATGATTAACATCAGGTATATATTTCTTAAGCAATGAAACATGAAACACATTATGTACAGTCATGGATGCAGGTAATGCAATCATATATGTGCAATGTATATATATGTATACACAGGCAATTCTAATAACATTATAAAATGTATAAAAGATACACAACATACAATAAATAAATAATTATACTTATGGTTTTATTTGAGAAGACTTCCATATCAACATGGTCTAGGCCAAGGTACCAAACCTCAACAACACTCCAACCAACCAATCCTCAACAACATTCCAACCAATGGTCTCTCATTCCCCACATGCATGTCCCACCCCAAGAGTGTACACCTTCAATGTCACATAGTCCATCGGTTTCTACATCTCCCTTTCCTTGGGCTTCAACGACAAGATGGATCAGGATGTCTCAGAGCACCGTGGATCGAGGAGTTCCAACTTCCCTCAAAGGTCTCAAATCAACATCTTCTTGAGCTACTCTTTGTAGTCAACATTCTGACTTTAATCAACATCATCTCATTAGCATCACCCACATCCTGTTATCATGAGAAAACATAAGATAATTTATTTAGAAACTCAAACTTAGTTCAAAGGGAATTCATCTTTTCCCTAAAACATGAAATTCTATTTCATAATTCATCTTGGCTGTTGCCATATTATGAATGCAACCATCCTTGTGGTTTTCCATAGGCACCAAATTGCATACCATGTTTCCTGTAATGCTTCATCTTGCATACAACCAACAAATTGTCAGTATTTTCTGTACATCATAATTCAACATGTACAACACCTTATGCAATGATCTTATAATTCCCTGCACCTAGCAATTCAATCACAATTACCAAACAATTTAACCAAATAGAACGACTCATCATTCTATGCATATGCATGTTCATAATTAATAACAGTAAGTTTATTATTTCAATTTTCTGAACATAATTTTTTTTGTAGGCTCTATTCCTGTGACTACCTGGATTGCAACTTTCCTGTTGCAATGTTTAAGAATTCCTGAAATGTTCTCAACTTCACGAGTTAGCAACATTTCATCCATTAGTACAATTATTTCCATGCCAAAAACATATATACATGCACTAACAAAATGCATTCAACAAAGTGCATTTAAGTATACAATTCCATCACGTATGAGTGCAACTCTACCCCTTACTAGACATGAGTACAACTCTCAATGCCTATTTATTCAGTGCACCTTGCATTGAATTACATAATTCTCTTTATCTCAGTCATGTATCTCACCATCCATAAGTTGGAATTTTGGCCAATGTGTTGACACATTCTCCACACACTTCATATTGTCTTCCCAATTAATTAGATTCCTTCCTTTTCGACCCGAACACTACACCAAGAATATAATTCTATGGTGTTCATTAGTGTTAGAAAAAAGGTTGCAGCCCAAGTTTTATTTAAAGGTAGGAATATTTTAGTACCTGTGTGGTTCATAACCTTTCCATAGCCAACCAGGTCTTGGTATCCTACATGACTAGCTTACTGGCATTCATTCCTATAACAAGTTCTTATATTTTAATTCTTTGGTTATTACCCCATAACCAAATTAACATGACATTCTACTATGTCAGTGTGCATTTAGAAGCTAAAAATATTTGAATTAATACAAGCCTCCAGCCTTTACCACATCCAGTGGTATGCACTCAATAATATAATCATGTGATTTTATATACTAACTCTGGTTGAGGAAATTCTTACCTAAATTTCCTTTCAGCAACTATGCAAAAAGAGTAATAAAACTCATACTTGCATGAATGCCATTAATAAATTTTATGCTACCTGAATGTCTGATGGTAGTAGAATCTTTCATGCTTCTTTTATCAAACCTATAACCAACACTTCAACTTTCTGTTGCTTCTCTCCTTATGTAGCAACACAATCAACTACACTTGCAAACATGCAAGCATTCTTTCCTCTGGCTGACCCAATCAAGCCATAACATACTTGCTGCCACAAAAATTGCAGCAACTTCTTTCCCATGTGCAACTTTTCCTTGCTGATCCCAGAAGTCTTCAATTCTTCCTGGATTCCTGAATCTTTTTGTGCTCTCATTGTAGTCACTGTACATGAATATTTTTGTCCTGAGCACTTTGTAGCCAAATCACTCTTGTCTGCCTTTTCATTTATAGTCCCAAACTAAGCTAATATTAACCTTCAACTTTCATTAATTTTTTTGGGTCCAACTAACCCAATCTCATACTTGGATGAATCAAATTCCACACCAAGCTATTTTATAGATTCTGGATTCTTCAACATCCAGTTACTCTTTAGGAATGAACTTCTTCAGCCTTTCCCGATGGAATACTTTAGTACTTGAGGTTTTCTTGTACTCTCTGCTTCTCTTTTTCTAGTTGGACATCTATCTCATGATTTCTTCTTCCATTATCATAGGATGTTCATGGACTTGACTCCATCCAAGAGTTTTTCCTTGTCTACTTTGCCATCACATATTATGTTGATTATTAATTTTCATCATTCCATTATTATTTGGATTCCTCTGATTCAACTTCTGCATGAACGAATTATAATTCCTTAAAACCTTCCTTCCTTATTCCCATTCTTTGCATATCCATATGAACTTATGGTTCATGAATTATCATGTATTGCAGATGGATTTATCCACCTAGCATTCACATTTGATGTGCAAGAATTGTCACCTGTATTGTCTTCCCCAAACAAGAATCCCATTTTGGGTTTCCATGCTACTTATCGAAACTAACATTTGATCCCATGACTTCTGAAAAAAAATCTCAGATGTAGAATAAATAATTTTCCCTTTCCTTCTTCTCTGATGCACTTCTTGTGCAACGATCTATTTTCTCTGAGATAATGGCTCTTAGATATTTGTTGGACCCTATCATAAGGTTCCCAGGTCTTCAGTACCTCCCTGATGTAGGTCCAAACTAGACGAAACCCACGAGCTTCCTTCCTAACCCCTTTTTCCTTCTTTAACACAATTTTCTGGCACTAGCCCCCATTTTCATTGAGCCCTTAATTCGCATGGGACCATGACTGTGACCAAGTGCTAAATCAATAGGTGCTTACTCTAGACTTTATCTTCAGGAATTTTCAAACACAACATAAAAATCTCTCAGAGTTCCATATTACCAAACTCGCGAAGTAGAGTGGATCAACAATTCTCGTCTACCCAACATCCATGCGTTCTTTTGGATCCAATGGTCCAGATCTTCTTCATTCCTCCCAACTTCCTTTCAGAGGTTTCTACCCCCAAACTTCCTGATCTCTCTCCATGTGTCCTCCACAATGAATGATTTTGATTTACTTTGGCCTTTGGGACTTTGGGACTCAGTTCTCCCATGCACACAAGGGTTAAGTCTCATACACTTACCTTCAGATCCAACAATTACTGGTCCTTCGCGCTCAGATCCAACGGATGGGATCTGTTCCTCCTCAACGCTCTCCTTTGCTTTCCTGGACATGAATCTAATGGTCCATGATCCTCCCCACAAAATATATGATGACTGTTGTTGGTCCTCCTCCTGATCTTTTGAATCCTTTCGACTTGGAAGAGTTTGTGGATATTCAAAGGTTTCGGCCTTTGAACTTTATCCTGTGAACCTGACTATCTTGGGTCTCGAATACGTCTCTACTAAAGCTATCCCTCCTAATCTTTGGGACTTGGAATAAGTTCGACTCCTACACACTCCTCGCGTTATCTCTTCTGAGATTTTCGATTTACTCAGTCTCCTAAGGGTCTCGATCCTTATATTTCCTTTCAAAGGAAAACTTCATGCCCTCCTGGAAACCTTCTGCTCAAAGCACACCTTGCTGAGTGTTTTCTACATAGTGTTCAACAGCTCTGTGAGTATCTTCCTTTGATACTCTTCTCCCTGAACTCGAAAAAGAGTTCTCTCTATTCACACTTGCACTCTCTCGATGCCCACCTGGCAGAGCCCTATAGAGTTCTCAGTGACTCCATTTCTCTCTGAACTCAACACATAGTTCTTCCTGTGCACTCCTTGCACTTCTGCTGATGAAGGTTAAATGATATCTCTCCTGAGATTATCTAAGGTTAACTTACCTTTGTCACTCCTTCCGGACAATGTGCACTGCTTTCACTCAAAAACTCAGAGAAGAGAAACAATTGAAACTTATTCAATACTTCACCGGTTCACACATTACTCTACGGTCCAACACCACTTCTGTCGTGGTTTTATGATGCCGCTACTCCTCCCGAGATTATTAACATGGCCAAGGTAACATCTTGTCACTCATGAACGTTTCTGAGGTCCAAAATTGGTTCCTCCCAACACAATTTCCACCTGAAATTTCGGGTCCAAATACCACTTATCCACCCCATCCAGGTTCGATGTCGAAACCTTGGCTCTGAAATTGAATTTTGTCTACTTCGACAACAATTCTTTCGAAACTATTACTTTGACTTCCACTAACATGGCCCATCGAGGCTCAATGTTGTAACCATGCTCTGATACCATTTCGTAACATCCCCGACCAACAACAGTGCCCGGGCAATGCCACTACTTATCTCTGACTTAGTTGTGATACCAAACTGTAGCATCTGTGACCCTCCACAGAGACTGGGTAATGCTACCACTGCGGAATATACACTTGTATAAAATATGCATTTTAATCGAATTAAAACACTTAATCACAATAATCAAAGAATTACTACTAACATACAAAATTAATGGAAAACGACCGTAATTCATACTTGCAACAGAATACATGAGAACATTTCAAAGACACACACATGCATCACATATAAATTAAGTACATAATTAATACTTATCTTTAAACTGAAGTAATTCCACCAACTAGGTGCAGACCTTCCACAAACCTCCCAGCCTTAGACCACGCTGCTCATCACGCTTAGTAGTGGGTCACCCCTGAGTTGGGACTAAGCTCCACCCAAGGCAAGGGAATCCTATACTAGGCTGAGGTTACATGAAAATTGCATAATGCAACCAGAAGGATTCTCTCCAGGAGCCTTCTTATGCCCATTATTCACGGACTCTCATTCCCCACATGCCTGTTCCACCTGGGAGTATACACCTTCATAAGCACAGTCCATCGGTTGCTTCACCTCCCTCTCTAGGTCTCGGAAACATGCCAGATCAAGAATTTTCAGAGCTCCGTAGCTGGTGCTGGACTCTCTCTGGGAGAAAACCACTTCCCAATAGACTCTCACACCTAGAGAGAGCTACTCACAGGCCTAACAACCTGCCTCTTCTACCATAGGCCTGACAACCTGCTTCTTCAACACACTCCTCGACTCAGCTCCAACCAGGTGAGGACAATGGAAACGGTTCAACACCCATTCACACAGGGATGACAATAGAAACAATATATGGGCATGGCACTGCAAGAAGAAAAAACCCACACTAACATGACATGGCTAAGGCGATTACCCAGGTGTCGGGTTCCTCAGAAAACACATAATGACTCACAGATTTCGGGTTTCAGGATGCGTGGTTGTGCCGAGGTTCCACACAAAGGAAAAACGGTTCATATGGAGGATCATTACATGGGTTTTTCCCACTGGTTTCAAGGTGTGGGGCAAGAAAAATGGAGAGGTCGATCACAAATATCTCACGGATTCAGACGAAGGATTAGGAAACTAGTAGAACGAACAACCTTCCCGTGAGGGTTTCCTTCCCTGTGCACGAATAAGAAAATACAGATGCAGAGGCAAGACGGGTTAGGACCGGGCATCCCCATGAACTCAGGCGAAGGATGAAAAAATGATGCCCCCCCCCCAACATGGTTGACTCATCAGTTTTAACTACATGCGCCTAGGTCGACACTTGTCTTCCTGGAGCCGCATGAGTTCCACTTAGCACATGTTCCCTTTACAGGAACTTAGGACAATAGTTAACATGTCCACCATAGCCTTCAGAAAATAATAATAAATTATTATCCCATTTAGAGGTAAGCCCCCTAGCTTAGCCCCTAGGCCCACATTAGCCTCCTCCCTTACCCAACCTTGTGGAAGCTTAGTCCCCCATCACTCTTTCTTCATGGCCAGTCTACACACAATGATGTTTATATTTTATTAATGATCTGCATAGTTACATATACAAAATCAGGCTCTTGGCCTTTAACACTTAGGCTCTCCGGCCTAATAAACACATAATCCCACCAAATTATCAAGACTCGACTCACCAGCCTACAAAACATGTTTACAATTTATAAATACAACTGGGGCTCATCCTTGGGGATATTACAGTTCCCAAAGCCAATCATTGAATACATGTAAGAGGGTGGGTGTGAGAGGTTAGATCCAAAAATTATTTATCACATGGGGTTGGGTACAATCAACTTGGGGAAGTGTGTGAGTTCAGAAAGGCAAGCCAAAGGGAGGAAATTCGTATGGATTGGGACAACAATTTTAGAGAGTCAAGTTTTTGTGCATGAGGAGCAAGTGGGAGTAAGAAAGAGAGATTGGATATTGATCCATATTTTATGAGTAGAACGAAATGAATGTAGATTATTAAAATATGTTTAACAAAGAATAATAGAGATACAATGAAACTGTTTTCTATTCAATAAGGAAATAAGATGAAAATGTAAAATGCAGCAGAAAACAAGCTTACTGGAATGATGGCAGCTTATCTCTGAGAAGAGTTGTGACGACTGCACTTATTCGCAAGAACATGATTACAATGAGGATCTGAAGGAATTTTTACAATAAACATGAATGCCAAAACCCTAGACATCCAAAAACTGAACCCTAAGAGATGAAGCGCCAAAAGTCATGTGGGCCCCGTTGGGGTAACCTAGTACATCAACTTCATAGGGTCGTAAATTTTGCATACAATCTCTGTTTTAGGCACATGATATCCCGTTGGAAAGTTCTATTCGAGGAATACACATGTTTCCATCAAACTCTAAATCTGTGTATATTTTGACAATGGTGAGCCCTAAAAACGTTGTTTAGGGCCTCAAAACAACCCTAGAAGTCAGGGACACGAAAACCAGGAAACAACTGCCAAACTAGAAAAATGCCAAAATGAACCAGTTGGAATAGGTTGGAGGCCATCGAAATCCATATGGATCAATCCTCCCCCCTTAGGAAGCAATGGTCTTCATTGCGTTGATTTCCCCCATCAGATGAGGAAATTTCTACTAAATTTGGCCTCGAGTGAGCCACTTGTCTTGGTGCAGGAGCTGCCCTAGTTTGACAACTCGATAAAGCTTGATCCTTTGTTGTCGAGTGCCCTTGACCTGTGTGTCCAAAAAATGATCACTGGATTCTTGTTGTATGTAGTTAGGGTTGAGCTCTGTTGGTGTCAAATTCTCTATGATCTCTGAGGTGTCTAATAATGGTGGCAAATATGGTGGAAGGAGAGCCACGTTGAATATTGGGTGTAGGCCAAGGAAATGAGAAATGTTGAGCTCAAAACCATTGTCACCCACAACCTTGGTGATGGTGTACAACCATAATGGAGTGGGTGAAGCTTCTGATGGGGCCTTGTAAGGCATTCTTTCTGCAAGTGCAACCAAACTTTGTCTCCCACCTCAAAATTATGTGACACCTGATGTTGATCATGGCACTGCTTGTACTTGGCATTGGACTTCTGCAAAATATCCTGAACTTGTTGGCGGATCTGTTGGATCCACTCAATGAACTGGGTGGCTTTGTCAACATCAGGTGGAGTAGGGGATGATTGAGTCGAGGTGGTTGCGAGGGGTAGTCCAACATCCATGGGGCCCAATAGTTGGAATCCCAAACCCACCTGAAAGGGGTTCTGGCCAGTGGAGCTATGCAGGGCTCGATTGTTTGTGCTGGACATAGGGAAGAATCTCATCCCATGTGTGGGGGTGCTTTTAATTGTACATGTGCATGATATGCATGATCATCCGATTGATGACCTCAGTTTGGCCATCTATCAAGGGGTGGAAGGCAGTGGATTTGGTGAGCTTGGTGTCCAGCAATGACCAGAGGCTCGACTAGAATGTGTTGAGGAATTGTCTGTCCTGATATGAGACAATGGTTTGTGGGATCCAAAAATGTACCCATACTCATTCAAAGAAGAGCTTGGAAGTGGCCTCTGCTGTGATGCTCTTCTTCCAGAGTGCCAAAATCGCCATCTTGGAAAAACAATCAACAACCACAAAAACATAGTCATTTCCCCTCTTGGTGGACGAAAGGCTCGACATGTAGTCCATTGATATGGATTCCCATGGCCCTTTAGGAGTAGGCAGAGGGGTGTACATGCCCTATTTATTAGTGGTCATTTCGACAATAGTGTAGGCGATGTAGGACCTGATATACTTTCCCACATCCTGTCGAAGTTTTGGGTAGTAGAAATGTTTCTAAAGCACGACCACTGTCGTTTCAACGCCAAAGTGTCTTGCCACCCGACTGTAGTGAGATTCCCAAATCAGCTTCTCATGCTCACTTGATGGAACGCAAAGATGGCCCAGATGACACAAAAACTCTTCCTAAAGATGGAAATTAGCGACCACTGAGTTTGCGTGCAACATTTGGTAAGTGGTGGAGACGTCAGGGTCCATCTCATAGAGGTGGGTCCATCCAAAGGTCTTATGGCCGCAAGAGTCTAGCACCGTGGTGATTTCCACGACTAGAGTTCGGCTAAGGAAATCAACAACTTGGTTGGTAATTCCTATTTTATACTTGATGTTGAGGTGGAACTACTACAAGTATGTGGACCACTTCTGATGGCGGTGATTCTGCAATTTTCCTTGGGTCTGCATGAACTATAGATGCTTATGATCAGTGTGGATGACTGTCTCCCTCCTAAGAATATTGTAATGTCTCCACCGACAGGAGGCTTGTACAATGGAGTAGATTTATTTTTCATAAGTAGGGTACTTACAAACAACATCTGATAGTGTCTCACTATGATATGCCATGAGGTGGCTGTGTTGAGTGAGAATGACACCCACATCATAGTCTAAAGCATCCGTCTCGATCTCAAAGGGATGATGTAGGTCTGGTAATGAAAGTACTGGGGATGAGCACAAGCACTTCTTCAAATCACCGAAGGATTGTTGTTAGGACATTCCCCACCCAAATTTTACCTTACCACCACCTCTAGTTACTTGGATGTGGGCCATGTGATATGAAAGAATCCCAACACGAACCTGTGATAGAAATTGGTGAGGCCCAAGAAGCTTTGAATCTCAGTGAGTTTGGTTGGGGCTGCCTAGTCATGGATGACCTGGATCTTGGTTGGATCCGCATGCACACCATGCTGATCAATGATGTAGCCTAAGTAATGGACCATGTCCATGCCGAAGTAGAATTTTTCCAAGTTTTCATATAGCTGGTGTTGTTGTAGGGTGTGCAAAACCTGTTGAATATGATGCAAGTGTTTCACCCAAGTCTTCCTGTAGATGAGGATGTCATCCAAATACACCACTACAAAATTATTGGTGAAAGGTTGTAGGATATTGTCCATCATCCTCATGAAAGTTGATGGGGCATTTTTCAAGCCAAAGGGAATGACCAACCATCCAAAAAGACCTTCTTTTGACTTGAAGGCAGAATTCCATACATTTGTATTTTCTATTGGGACCTGGTGGTAGCCAAACTTTAGATTAATATTACTAGAGTATTTGGCCCCCATGAGCTGATTAAGGAGGTCACCGATTCAGGGAATTGGGTACTAGTTCCAGGATGTGATTTTATTCAGGGCCCGATAATCAATGCAGAGTCGCCAGGTCCAATCTTTCTTTTCCACCAACACGATTGGGCTCCCACAAGGCGATGAGATGGGACAAATGTGCCCCTTGTGGAGAAGTTCTTGGATCTGCCTCTTGATCTCCTCATTTTCTCATAGAGAGCGGTGGTAGACTAGCCCATTGGGTAGTGGTGTGTTAGTAGTCAGATCGATGGGATGCTTGACCTGGCGGTGTAGAGGTTCCTCAGTAGGTGAGGAGAATATATTTGAGTATTCTTCCACGACCTTATCCACTTGCTTATTTTGTGTGGAGAGATCGATCGCGGAGGCCCTGGATGTGGCTATGATCTTTCGCTCACTCTGAGAGTGAATAATGAAGAAGGAAAATTTCCCGGCCTGAGAGATGACCTTCCTGCATTGCTTGGTAGAGATCAAGGAAATATCACTAGGTGGGACTTCCTTGGGTATCATGTACAATTTACTGTTCAAAGTAATAATAGTACTACGAGGCCTAGACTTATATACAACATGAGGTTTCCATAAATAAGGTTGGCCCAAAAGAACATTAGAAACTTTGAGAGGAGCAACATTACACAACACCTTGTCTTTGAAGCCCTTGATGTCGTATGACAGTCAACACTGTTGGCTAACATAGAGATCAATTTCTTAGCAGATCAATCCAAAGGTGTAGGGTTGCGGGTGTGGCGTTGTCGGCAGGGCTATCCACTTGACGACCTATACTGAGATGATATTCTTCTAGCTACTGCTATCAACAATGAAGTGCATCGGGGTGGTTTTTACCCACATCTATGAATGGAAAAGGCACTCGCCTTCTTCTGGCTCATCTAGTTCACCAGGATGGAGCTTGGTGGTTGCAACGATGGAACTGGGTTCCACATCAATGATCCATATTCCCCTTTCTGGTTCTGACTTAGAGTCAAAACCCGCATTTGATTCAAAGGATTTCACTTTGGCCACCATCAACTACTTTGAGCGACAATCAACAATGTTATGCCAAGGGATCTTATGGAAGTCATACTACTTCTTGATATTTTTCTTTGTCTTTCTGGTGTCCTTCTTTGCTTGTGGCTTGAACTGGTTTTCCTGATATTGTCCATCTTTTGTCTGTCCTTTGTTCTATGGTTTGGGGCCTCCCTTTCCTGGATTTTGTTGTGAGGGGTTCCAAGGCCCAAATTGTCGCGTATTTTGTTTGAGCTTCTGCTCGATTTTGACGACATATCTATAGGTCACACCCAAGGATGAGATGTCCAAAAATTCCTTTTCGGTCTAGATGTATCTATGTAGAGCACTGAGATACTTAAGCACCAGATGTCGCTCCGAATCCCTAATACCCAACTTGGTGTGCAAGGTATGTAAGATATTTGTGAACTCTGACACTACTTGGTCTCTTTCTTGTCACAGTGTGGTCCATTTTGTATACAAGTCGTCATAACTTCTGAAATGGTAGTATTTTTCCTTAATAACATCTCTGAAGGATTCCCAGGTGGCCACGACTGTAAATAATGAGGGTTCCTCTGTTTCATTTTTCTCACAGAAAGTTCCCCACCAATCTTTGACATGGGGAACGACTTTGAGGAGCGCAAAAGTAATATTTTCTCTATTTGAAAAGTTATGTATAGAAAAATACCCTTCTAATATATTCAACCATTTGTCTAAAACATCTGTGTCTATCTGACCTTCAAATATAGGAATATCAAAGTTGATTTGTACCTTGAAGGGGGCGACGACTCCTCTCGAGGAAGATGCATCATCTATCATCTCGTTCCTCTGTTGCGTGAGGGATTCCTCAAGAAACATTTTGAAAGGATCTCTTGTCCCATCGTCTTTCTTTTCTTCCACCATGAGAGGTCGCTTAGGTGTGCGAGAGATTTTGTCCTCAAGAGAAACAAGCTCGAGACCCAATTATTTGTACCCTGACCTCGTTGGGGACATGCATTAAGAATGTCAAGGAGCAGACTGCTTTGATACCACTGATCCAAATTTTATGAGAAGAACAAAATGAATACACATTATTAAAATATTTTTAACACAAAATAATAGAGATACAGTAAAACTAGTTTCTATTCAATAAGGAAATAAGTTGAAACTGTAAAATGTAGTGGAAAACAAGCTTGTTGGAATGGTGGCGGCTTATCTCTGAGAAGAGATGTGATAGCTGCCCTCATTCGAAGTAAGATGATCACAATGAGTCTCTAAAGGCCTTTTTACAATACAAATGAATGCCAAAACCCTAGACATCCAAAAACCTAACCCTAGGATATGAAGCACCAAAAGTCATGTGGGCCCCGTTGGGGTAAACATCAACTTCCCGAGGTCGTAACTTTTGCATACAATCTCCGTTGGAAAGGTATATTTGAGGACTACACATATTACCGTCAAAATTTGACTCTATTTATATTACAACTATGGCGAGCCCTAAAAACGTTGTTTAGGGCCTTAAAACAACCCCAGAAGTCAGGGACCTGAAAACTAGGAAAAAACTGCCAAAATTAACCAATTGAAATAGGTGGGAGGCCAATGACATCCATCTAGATCAGAGCTAGTGCAGCCATGGGGGACACATTTTAGATAAATATGGAGTGTATTTGGAGCATTTTGGAGTTGAATATTGAAGAACCAGGTTTTCAGGCATGAAGAGGGAACTCTTGAGTGAGTTTCACTAAAACATCAAGTGCTCGTTGTGTTTTGCTAGTAGTTTTTCTAGCAGCAAGTTCCCTAGAGTTCCTAGTTGAGAGATTTTTGGTTACCTATGCCAGAGATACCTTGATAAGCGAATGAGATTCTTGAGGTACTGAGATTAGTGAATGGGTATATTCCTTGGGTTGGGTAGGTCAAGAGGAAGAGAGTTGGTGGAAAATTAAGATAGTTGTAGGAAGATACGAATGGGTTGTGAGTTTTATGAGTTGTGAGTGGATAGAGAGAGACCACCCTCTTTTGTGGATACTAGCCTTAGATAGAGGGTGACTGGTTGTTAATATTTGGAACATTTAGTCTATGGTTGGGTGGAATGTCTATCCCAAGAAGATGGTTGCACAACTATTGTGAAAATATAAGTGTTTTATCTTGTTTTTGTTGTATTGTGAGTTTTAATTGTTGTGCATGCAGTCCGAGTATGAGAACAGATTTTATATGCTGTTGTAATGAAGTTTATCAATTGCATTTATGTCTATTTTAGTATGTCGTATATGCATCAATGTAATGGTAGAGAATTAGTTAAATCTGTTTTGAATTCGTAGTTGAAATCCATAAGAAATCAATTAGTTGTAAAATAATTAAATTAGTTAACAAAAATTTCATTTTTATGAGTTTTTCGCTCTGTAATGTCCCTCGGTTGGGCTGAGGGACGTTACATTATGGTATCAGAGCATATGGTTCAAACATTGGGCTTGTATGGGTTCAATCCATTGCGAATTTAACAAATTTACTATTGCCATTTTTGTCTGTGATGAATTTGGGGAAAATGGTGAAAAATCAGAGAGAAATCCCCAAATCCATGAACAAGATTCGAATTTAAATAACTCAGATATGTTTAAGAGAATTTAATGTAATTACTATACAATTTGCAAAGATGAATTTGACTTGGAATGGTCAAATTTTGAGTTTTAATGGTTGTTGTAGAGTTGTAGGAAGTTTGGCGAATTGACGACTGAGATCTCTTTTGATCACGAGATCGATGACTGAGATTCATCATGATAAATTTAAAAATACATAAGGTATCAATCATTCAAAAGGTTGAGTGAATCAATGACCATGATTAATTTTCGGTGGTTTTGGAAATGGATCAAATCTGTATTCATTTCATTCATTGGGAGGATGGAGCAAAAATGACATCCAAGATCATCTCGAGTGAGAGATCGACGACCCAGATTCACTTGGGTTTTGTCGAAAATTTTCTAAGTGTGCAAATTTTCCAAGAGAAATGGCCGATGGTCGATGGTTGGGTTGGCCAAAATGGAAAATAGTTGGTTTGACATGAAGACATCTTTGACCATCAATGGTTGACGATTAGGTCGGCCGAACCCATCGAATTATTTTCAATTGCCTACAGAAAACGTTGATGGTCGATGGTCAGGCATCGACCGATTTGGTGAAGTTTTTTTCAAACATGCAAGAGAAATTGTCAGTGGTCGATGGGCCAATGGTTGGGTGTCGATTGAATTTGACAATGTGTTTGGGTCTCCCAAGAGAAGTGACCGATGGTCGATGGAGAAAAGAAGGTGATGACATGTCATGCCATGTTAGCATCCATGTGTCATGCCATGTTATAATTCACGTGTCATTCCATGTCATCCAAGTTGAAACCTAAGTATAATGTGTTATTCCATGTCATCATCCACATCAACAATTGACACGTCATCTCAAAAATGGTCGACGATCGATGGTCGGGTCGGCTTAGTTGGGGAAGTGTTTTCGACAATCATCAAGGATCGTCGATCATAGATGGGCAAGTGATCAAGCATCGACTGAATTAGTAATGAGTTCCATACATCGATGAATATCATTGATGATTGATGGCCAGGTTGGCCGGTTTATAGTTGTGTGCAAATCAATTGTCGTGGAGTTGGGTCGATGGGCGACGGTCAAGTCGGTAGTTTGGGGAAAGTGTTGTGCATATAAAAGGAGAACATTGGTTGTCGATGACCGATGGAGTGCAGATAAACAAATCATATTTAATCCGATTTGGGATTGATGACTCAGATTTAAAGGGCTTTTTACAATAGTAAAATAGTCAATTTATGCAAAAGTTGTGGTTTTTGGAGGTCATTAACTTGTGAGGCATTTTTAAGGCGCCTAAACAATGCTTTTAGCCAATCAAAACCCATGAAAAAAGAGTGTTCCAAGGTAAAGTTATCTCTTCATCTCAAATAAAAAAAATTGAAGATAACTATCCAACGAGCTAAATGGTTCGCAAAACGAAGCTCGTAGGAGAAAGTCACAGCCAAAACAATAAGGGTAAAATTTTGGCACGAAGTTATTTCCAGAGGGAATAACTCCATGCTCAGAAGTTCATTTTAGGAACTTGAGAAATCAATGGAAATATCATGACCCATAGAAGCCAGCGGTGGAGACATATTTGGGTTATGGGTACCTGAAAATGCACAGGAAGAGAAGTAAAACACCAGTAGCATGCAATGATAAATTGGGTAAAACAACCTAAACTTCTCCTGACCATAACTTTCAGCTCGAAGCTCGGATTTGGGAAATGAATAGTTGTTGGAAAGGTATTGAGGAGTAGAAGAAATATACCGATCCAATATTTTTAATTAGACCATAAAATCTTCCAGAAATTAATAAATATATTTCTGTAGTAGTAAAGGAGAGGAAAATGCAACATGTAAATGTTGCAAATTTCCGCTCAGAACTCAGATTGAGGCATGAGTACAACCATTAGAAAGTTGTTTAAAAAAAGAATACATCAAGGGAATCAAAATTTGAATTGGTGCAATGTTTCCTTCATAAATTGAAGAAGAAATAACTTGTATTCTATATGGTTAAATGTTTTATGCTATGCATGTTCTAACAATAATGATTACATGCGCATTTATTGAAGAATTAGAGGTACATGAAAGAAACTTTGATTCTTATATGAGGACTAGAGTTATGGAAGATGCTTATAGATCTTACAGCCATGAGGAAGAGATCAAAGGTATGCATGTCATCATAGTGAATGCTAAGACACAGTCTAATGGAAGAAGGGATAGGCATGAGCCTATCACTATGAGAAGCTTGCATAGAGAAGTGAAGAGATATAGAGCTTATAATGAAAGGATTATGAAGGCTTAGGAAGAGATACTTTAGAGCTTAAACATGTTGCATAAGTAATTTAAAAAGGACTCTAGCACTAAGAAAGCAACTAGTACTAGACAAGTGTCAACATTTATATCCCATAACAAAAGGGATGATCATGGAAATGATAGGTAGTCAAGAAGCATGAGTAGGCGCCATTATGCTCCAAAGCAGTCCACTAGAAGAACTCATGCAAGTTTAGGTCCATGGAGCAACCCAAGTGTGTCTCATATTAGGAGGCAAAGGAGAATGCCTAAGGAAAAATTCTTGCAAGGTGAGCTCAAGAATATCAAGCCACCAACTTTCAATGGTGAGCACGAGAAAGGAGAAGAGGTCGATGTGTGGCTGTTGGAAATGAAGAAATATTTTCAGTTGCATGATTACTCCTCCTGGGTAGAAGCTATAATTTCCACCTACCACTTGAAAGGAAAGGAAACCATTTGGTGGGATCAAATTAAGCAAGCCAAGAACCTTGATGAGAAAAGGATCTCATGGAGGCAATTCAAAGGATATTTCCAAGAGAAATATTTGTTTGAACATTACTATGAAAGGAAGATGAAAGAGGTCTTTGAACTCAAGTTGGGAACCATGACAATGGAGGAATATGAGAAGATATTCTTTGAGTTGTTGAAGTATGTTGACTTCATCAAGGATGAGAAAGTCAAAATCCAAAGGTTTCTAAGTGGGTTACCCTCCTTCTATAGTGACAAGATTCAATACGATAACCCCAAGACCTTCTAGGAAACCATAAGGAGAGAAAGGCACATTTATGAGAAAAGTCGAGGAAGACTAGTTTTCCAAAAGTCTTGGAATGACAAGATGAAAGGGAAAAAGGATCAAAGGCGTAAATTTTTTAAACCATCCTCTTTCAAGAATAACTGCTAAGAAAATCGGCAAGGTTAGTAAGCCCAAAATGGGAACAAAACTGCATATTCATTTGGGAAAAGGCTAAGGCAGTAGCCTGTACAATGTTGGGGATGTGAGGGAAATCACTTATATAGGGAATACCCTCACAAAGAAGAAATAATGAGGATTGTCCACAATATTCAGGAGGCTGAAACAATGGAAGACATGGGAGGAAACATGCCAAGGATATATGCAGCCTTGGACAACAAACAACCTGAGTATCAATCCCCCATGATTGAAGTGGAAGGTAATATTGATAACCAACCAATAAAATTTTTAATTGATTTTGGATCTATCCATAGTTACATAAATGCTAACATTGTTGAAATATTTCACTTGCAAAGGAGTAAGCATAAGAAATCTTGTCTAGTTTAGTTAGCCACCGAGGCTAAGAGGAAATTCAATGAGTTGGTTAAGGATTTTTCAATAGACATGAATGGAATCAACACAAAGGTATATGTAAACATCATACCATTGGGTTCATATGATTTTCTAATTGGCATGGATTGGTTGGAAAAACACCGTGTTGTCCTAGACTGTTATAACAAGAGAATCACATGTCTTAATGAGGATGGGAAACAAGGCAAGGTTCAAGGTATTCCAAGAGTTGTAGTTGCTAGATAGATTGCAAATATGCAATTGAAAAAGTGTTCCAGGAAGGGATGTTAGATTTATGCAACACATATGGAAGAGGCACCCGAAGATAAAGTGGCAAGCATTGAAGACCATCCGGTCTTAAGGGATTTTGAAGATGCATTTCAAGAAATCCCAAGATTTCCACCAAAGAGAGACATTGACTTCTCTATTGACTTGGTTCCAGGAACTTCCCAAGTATCCAAGACACCATACAAAATGGGTACACCATAATTGAAGGAGTTGCAGAAGCAACTTGAAGAGTTGTTAAAGAAGGGGTATATATTCCCAAGTGTGTCACCGTAGGAATCCCCGATTGTTTTTGTGAAGAATAAACATGGAACCTTAAGGATGTGTATTGATTTTAGACAGTTGAATAAGGTCACCATAAAGAAAAAATATCCTTTTCCAAATTGATGATTTGTTTGATCAAGTGAAAGGTCACTACTACATATTGTTAGCACAAGATTGGTTTATGCCTCAGCGTTGCATAAATCCTTCATTATTCATTTTGGCAAATGAATACAATTGTTATGGGATATTTTATCTATTTTGGGGAAAATTGAAATTATATTGGGTTATTCCCAATATCCAAGTTCAAGCATCAAAATCACTCATGGATTTTTGCTACCCAATCTCACACAGACACACAGGCGGGTGCTACCTAAATTCTGGCAGAAAACGAATTGTGCAGAGTTATTTTACCATTTTTGAGTCACTAACTTAAAAATTATATTGTGAAAAATTGAGAAGGTATTTTTGAAAAATGGAGGAGGTTTTTGTTCATAACATTCCAAATAAAAAAAACCTCTCTTAGTTTTTCAAAATGTGTTATGTTTTGAGAGATATTATACATAGAAGTGGCACTACTGAATCTGCACAACGACGCTACCTAATTTCCTGTAGCGGTCATGGTTTTGGTATTCGCCTTGTTGGGAGGTTTCCACCTGTCAAGGAGGATTGGAATGGATTCTAAAGGATAATTTATATGTAAAGGGACACCTGCACCTAATATTTATCTCCATCAAAGGCCTCATGCATGAGGTTGAAACAATTTATTAATGACTTCCAACAAATTCCTGAAAATTAGCAGTTTGTTGGATTTTTGTCTCTTTGATTGTTTCCACCTATATCCAAGGCTTAGAATCCAATGGAGGAGATGGTATTTGACCTCCTAAGGTTATTTGTATGATATTTTATATTTAAGGAAGGATATCTCTATTGGAGAAGGGGATTTCATGAGCCAAGAGAGGCTAGAGAGAGTAGGAGTAGGCAATTTTTCTGTGTATGTTCATTTGTAATCCTGTGGGCATTTTATGATTGTAAGCATTGCTAATATTGGAGACTCATGAGAGATGTGATTTCAGATTGTAACTCTTCTATTTATATTTCTTCTTATTTGAATATATTACAGATTTGAGGATCAAAGGCTGTCAATGATTTATGGATCCCTAAGTAGCAGAGGATCTGATGTATTTTGCCCATCAGTCATTGTTTATATTCAAGTATTTGTTGATTCATTAAATTGAGAGGATCTTTGTTTAGTGAAAATTCTACCTTATGTTTTCCTTCTTCATTCTTCCACTTATCAGCATATAATATTTGTTTTTTCTGCTGAGCATCTTTTGTGCCTTCGATGAGTAGGATGTTTGTGACTCCATTACCCATTGGTGTAGCCTACTGATCTACAATTTGCAACCCTCTCTCTTTCTGTATCCATATTGCTGATCCACCTATTCAAAACCAAAATTATCTTTTACATTCTGATGGGTGATGAGCTTACACTTTAGCAGTCAAAGTGTGACTTTCAATGCTAACACATATGACCAAAATTTCCATGGTTTTTCGTTGCTATTGCCACACATATCCGTCACACTTTCCACGAAGGAAAACTATTTTTTCGTGGTACTTTTTTCGTCACTATATCCACGCATTCATTTTTCATGGAAACAACGACGACATTAGACCACCATGTGTCACCATCTTAAAAAGAGGCATACTTTTTTCCGACGAAAAAATCATGGCAATAGTGACGAAAAAGCATGGAAATAGCGATGAAAAAAGCGTGTCAAAGTAAAAACCCCACCACTGGCTTGCAACGCAGATGCCATACTTGAGACGGTTAAAGCATGTCAAGTAGCAATGAAATATTGTCGCAATAGCGACGAACAAGTGTGGAAGAGTAAAAACACCTATCAATAACTTGCGACGTAGATGCCATACTTGCAAAGATCTTATCGTCGCTATTTCCATGCCTTCTGTAGGTTTCTTAAAAAAAATTGATAGTTTTCCCCTGCTTTCTAAGAAATCTCCTGTCACATCCTTTTGTGTGGATAAGGAAATCTCGGTTATGATTTTGAAACATGGTCCTATATGAGGGCATATGCTATCTCATTTTCCAACATTAAATAGGAAATCTCAATATTATTAGCAAGTTTTGTGTATTTAACTATCACTAGAGAATCAATGAGAGCATCATTAAGTTACTGCATTTCTATATTCAAAAATTGACTTTAAACAACAAAAAATATTGATTTCGTGAAGATTTATGTCATCGGATTCCATCCAAAAAAACCATTTCGTAGAACAGTTAGACAACGCCCAATTTTCCATGTCGATTTTGAAGTGGGTGTGGGAGAATCTCAACTCCAAATTCTCAAACCTACCAACGTTCTCGCTATCCATTCAAATTTTCCATGTCAATTTTGAAGTGGGTGTGGAAGCATATCAACTCCAAATTCTCACACCTACCAACCTTCTCACCATCCATTCGAAGAACCGTGGAAAATTTGGTCATGCAACTTGAATATATCTAGTTTGAGGCTATGTCGATCAGTCGGCCTACAAAGCAAAGGAACAATTATTGATCAAAGATAACCCTTCTTTCTATAATGTGATACAGGAGCATCTCTCCATGTCAGCCAACCAGCTAGCCAGTCACGTCGAGTGCACACATTCAAAGCTGAAGAAAGGCGTGACCTCATTTTGATTTAAAAATTCAATGTAATTAAATGTTTAAGCTGTTGAGTTGTGAAGTCGTGCCTTTACGCAGGCTGTAGATAAGAAGGCCTTTAATGTTTGTAAGGCTGAGATCTAGATCCAGATGCTGGGCTAGACAACCCATTCAATGTAATTGAATAGGGTAGGTAGATTTGGAGGGAAGATCTTGAAGAGCCTTCTCATGTAAAAAAGATCAATTGTATCTCTTTGGTAGTTAGTAGAGAGGTAGAAGATTGAGAAGAGAGAAGAGCTGAGACCTTGTTACAAGCCGAGCTCAGGAACACCTTGTAAAAACAGGCATTTGCCATTTAATATAAACAAAAGCAATTTTTCCTACATGTATTTATGTGTTATGTGGGTTTCCGTGAGTGTTCTTTATATGCTATGAATGTATGTTATGTTTATGCATTTGTAGGAGTTGTTTGGTTTCAGAATTGAAGGTCTTTGAGGTTTCATGTCTGGAGGGCATGACAGAGTACTCTGGTCTCTGAATACCAGTGCACTGAAGCACTTTTGAATTCTGCGGGTTCAGACAAAGACATGCTGTGGCACAAGAACTGGAATCAACAACTCAGGGAAGACCTCAAGGTTGCTGAACACCTTGGAGGCAAGGATGTGGGAGAAAACACGACTGCAGACAGAACCTCTGAGGAGTTCTACGAAGCTCTACCAGGAGGGCATTGAGCCAGTGCAAGAAGTGCACAGAGGAAGAACTCTGCCGTGAGTTCTTAAGGAGTCAGAGTCACAGAGGATTCTTGACACTCTGCGAGGTGGGCATTGAGACATTGTGCAGATAGGCACAGGGAGAAGAGAACTCTTTGAGTTCTATAATTGAAGGAAGAATCCACTGAGGGATCTTCACAGGGTTACTGAACACCCTGAAATCTCAGCAAGAGGTTGCTTGAGTGAAGGGTAGTCAGGAGGGCATCTGAATTCTCCATTTGAGGGAGAAAGGGAAAGAAGAATCAATTTCCTTGGAGGTCGAAGCTACATGAAAGCTCAATATGGATAGCACCTTTGTGTGCATGTGAAGACTCTGCAGAGGCACATAAGTCAAAGAATCCCTTGGGGATCCAAAGATAAGCTCAGGAGGGGTAGTTCTTTCAGCGCACAGAGCTATAGTTGCAAGGAGTTCGCAGAGGTGAAGGAAGGCAAAGGTTGAGGCCTTTGATAAATTGGAATTCTTCCAAGCATCGGAAGAAAGCGCAGAAGCTCAGGAGGAGCAACGCCAGTGGTTGGATCAACCGAAGAGATCTGGACTGTTGAAAATTTCACGTCCAGGGAGCATCAGGGCGAGCGCACAGAAGAGGAGATCATGGGTCGTTGGATCTCACTCAGACACCCGTCAACCATTGGGTCGGGTGAAGACGAGCTGAGCTTAATCTCTGGAGTGCGCGCAGAAGATTAGTGGAACAGACTGTGGAGACACTTCATCAAGGAGTGCCAAAACCCCATCAGCCATTGGATCGGCCAGAACTTGCACAGGGTTTAAACCCTCGCAAGTAGAGAGAAGGTCCCGAAAGGCATCGGGATATCGGAGTTCTCAAGGTCGAGAAGTCGGGAAATTGGTAGCGAAAGTCCCAAAATGGCGAGATTGGATCAGGGTCGTCCATCCGTTGGGGACACGTGGCAAAGATCCCGACTATCAGGGGAAAGTCTCGATAGAAAGCCAAATCGGTGCATTGGGGTTCGGTGTTCGCCAATCCTAAGGGCAAGACTTCCGGAGCATCAAAAGTAGCGAAATCCCGATGAGGTGACAGGGCGTGGAGAAGTCAACTCGCGCGTGTGTCGGGTAATCGACATATCGAGATTCAGGAGTCAGGGATACGAGTGGTTCGACATCGTGAGTTCCAAAATTGTGATAGAGAAAATCCCAATAGGAAAAGGTCAGTGTTGACTGGTTCTCGGGTCTCGGGGATTCGAGAGACCTACGCTCGACCATTGAACTCGTGAAGTCACGAGTTCCGATCTCCCGAGTGTAAAGAGGAGATCCCGTGGAGATTGTTGTGGGTGTAGAATTCCCGATAGGGAATTAGAAGAGCCTTAGAGTTCTTCGGGCCGTGTAAGAAGAAATATCCTGTGAGTCGACGTGGACCTTTCGACCCGCGGGTTGTGAGGTCGCGAGTGTTGGCATCAATTTGGTATCAGAGCCTGATTCTTGTCTGTATATTTCAGATGAGGGAGGCATAAGAGGTAAAGAGCACTCTGATACACGTCACCATCAGTTTGGTATCAGAACCTAATTGTTGTCTGTATATTTCAGACGAGGGAGGCATAAGAGGTAAAGAGCACTTTGATACACATCACCATCAGTTTGGTATCAGAGCCTGATTCTTGTCTGTATATTTCAGACGAGGGAGGCATAAGAGGTAAAGAGCACTCTGATACACGTCACCATCAGTTTGGTATCAGATCTTGATTCTTGTCTGTATATTTCAGGCAAGGGGAGCCGGAGAAGGAGAGGACTTCACTTGTATATTTCAGGTGAAGTGAGAAGGTAAAGGAAGACAGAGTATTGGAAACTCTGTAAGGATTTGTTTGCAGGTAGGCAACAATCCATAGACGGTCAGGAGGACTATAGGGAGAGGCTGAAACACTCAAGGTGCAGAGTGACAACAACATGTTTGCCAGGAGGGCAGACAGAGACAACAACATGGCTACTGAAGGCCGTGGGTATGCTGAGAGGAAAAACCCGGAGCTGATGAGTACAACCGAAAGGGCGAAATAACTTGATGATATCAGGGCAAGAATGGAAGAGCTTGAACTGTGGATGCAGTAGAATACCAAGCCGAGATGGGTATATGAATGGCCCATGAAGAAGACAAAGGTAAAATGGCCAGTCAAGGAGTTGATGGCTAGAAGACAGTGTAGGCTGTTAAAAGGATGGTTGAGGCATGCTGAAAACCTCGACGTACCTGAGGAGGTGGTTCAGATGTGTGAACCAGAGACGGGGGGAGGTCTCAATGATGCAGAAGGTGAAATGAGATCAACTAAAGATCTCAAGAACTACCAGGAGGTCAGAGAGGAAATTCCAGTTTTCCATGTGGGCAACGAGTTGAGATCGCTGCGGGATCTCACAGACTGTCATGAGGACAGCCAAGGAATTTCACATTGCCAGATGGGCAATGAAATGAGGTCGCTACGGGATCTCGAAGACTACCAGGAGGGTAGTGGAAACATCTCAAATTGCTAGGTGGGCAGAGATGAGCATTCAATACTGTCTGAAAGTCTCATGGACTCGGAGGTGAGTTCAATTCAGAAAGGAGTGCTGATGAAGATGGGATCAGTTGATCTCATAATCTACTGGGAGAACAGTGAATAGATCCCATATTTCCAGCTGGGCAGGGATGAACAAATGAGACTATTGGAGGGTCTCATAAATTCAGAGATGAGTTTGGATCAGCAGGTGCAGCTGAAAAAGGAGGAAGATCAGAGAAATCTTCTGATGATTGGGGGAATTGAAATACCCCTACCACTTAGCTCAGAAGAGGTAGAAGTCTATATTGCAGATGCAACAACAACAGAAGAACAGTCAGTTGTGACTGTCAGGGAAGAGGGATTGGAGCAGATATCTGAAGCTGCCCAAGTAGGAGAGGAAAATGAGCATTCTGAGGAATGGCTCAACATATTCAGCCAGGAAGCTGTAGCACTGAAGCTGACAACAGAAGAAGCAGGAGAGGATGATGAGCATTCTGAGGAATGGCTCAAAATTTTTAGCAAGGAAGCTGAAGGGACTGCAACATGGGAGTTTGCAGAAGTTGAAAAAGAGGAAGAGGCAGCCAACATTTGCCTTGTTGATCTGTGGGAACAGATAGAATCCCTGGAGAGAAGGGTGAAAGTGTAGGGAGTGCACATCCAACAGATGAAGTTGGAAATTGATGAAGAAGGTGTGGGAGATCACAGTGATCTGCCCGTGTGCCGAATTTTTTTGTAGATGAGGAGACTGCATGAACAGGGACAGATATTGGAGCAACTAGATGCAGTGATCGAGGAGATCAGAAGGTTGATGATAAGGTCATCAAGGATTTCCAACAAGGAGAAGCTGAGAAGAAGAGAGGAAGCAACAACAACAACAGCAGCAGTGCAGAAGCAGCAACAACAGGAAGATGGAGCAGATGAACAACTCCAGAGGATGATTTGGGATCCAACAGGATTTCCACAGCTGAGATGGGAAGCTCATGAGCAGGAGCTCATGAATTTTGCAGCTGAGGAATATGATGTAGGAGCATCTCTCTACGTCAACCAACCAGTTAGCCAGTCACGTCGAGCGCATGCATTCAAAGCTGAAGAAAGGCATGACCTCATTTTGATTTAAAAATTTAATGTAATTAAATGTTTAAGCCATTGAGTTGTGAAGTCGTGCCTTTACGCAGCTTGTAGATAAGAAGGCCTTTAATGTTTGTAAGGCTGAGATCTAGATCCAAATGCTGGACTAGACAGCCCATTCAATGTAATTGAATAGGGTAGGTAGATTTGGAGGGAAGAGCTCGAAGATCCTTCTCATGTAAAAAAGATCAATTGTATCTCTTTGGTAGTTAGTAGAGAGGTAGAATAATGAGAAGAGTGAAGAGCCAAGACCTTGTTACAGGCCGAGCTCAGGAACACCTTGTAAAAACAAGCATTTTCCATTTAATATAAACATAAGCAATTTTTCCTGCATGTATTTCTGTGTTATGTGGGTGTCTGTGAGTGTTCTTTATATGCTATGAATGTATGTTATGTTTATGCATTTGTAGGAGTTGTTTGGTTTCAGAATTGAAGGTCTTTGAGGTTTCATGTCTGGAGGGCATGACGGAGAATTGTGGTCTCTGAATACCAGTGCACTGAAGCACTTCTGAATTCTGTGGGTTCAGACAAAGACGTGATGCGGCACAAGAACTGGAATCAACAACTCAGGGAAGACCTCAAGGTTGCTGAACACCTTGGAGGCAAGGCCGTGGGAGAAAAAATGGTTGCAGACAGAACCTCTGAGGAGTTCTATGAAGCTCTGCTAGGAGGGCATTGAGCCAGTGCAAGGAGTGCACAGAGGAAGAACTCTGCTGTGAGTTCTTAAGGATTCAGAGTCACGGAGGATTCTTGACACTCTGCCAGGTGGGCATCGAGACATTGTGCAGACAGGCACAGGGAGAAGAGAACTCTTTGAGTTCTGTAATTGAAGGAACAATCCACTGAGGGATCTTCATAGGGTTACTAAACACCTTGAAAGCTCATCAAGAGGTTTCTTGAGTGAAGGGTAGCCAGGAGGGCATCTGAATTCTCCATTTGAGGGAGAAAGGGAAAGAAGAATCGATTTCCTTGGAGGTCGAAGCTACAGGAAATCTCAAGATGGATATCACCTTTGTGTGCATGTGAAAACTCTGCAGAGGCACAGAAGTCAAAGAATCCCTTGGGGATCCAAAGATAAGCTTAGGAGGGGTAGTGATTTCAGCGCATGGAGCTATAGTTGCAAGGAGTTCGCAGAGGAGAAGGAAGGCAAAGGTTGAGGCCTTTGATAAATTGGAATTCTTCCAAGCATCGGAAGAAAGTGCAAAAGCTCAGGAGGAGCAACGCCAGTCGTTGGATCAACCGAAGAGATCTGGACTATTGAACCTTTCACATCCAGGGAGCATCAGGGTGAGCGCACAGAAGAGGAGATCGTGGGTCATTGGATCTCACTCTGACACCTGTCAACTGTTGGGTCAGGCGAAGACGAGCTGAGCTTAATCTCTGGAGTGCACACAGAAGATCAGTGGAACGGATGGTGGAGACACTTCATCAAGGAGTGCCGAAGCCCTGTCAGCCGTTGGATCGGCCATAACTTGCATGAGGTTTAAACCCTCGCAAGCAGAGCGAAGGTCCCGAAAGGCATTGGGATATCGACATTCGGGATATCAAATTTCTCGAGGTCGAGAAGTCAGGAAATTGGTAGCGAAAGTCCCGAAATCGTGAGATTGGATCAGGG
>ML786492.1:555880-567738 GCA_009831015.1 Picea engelmannii | reverse complement strand
AACAAGAAAGAAAAACATAAATGAGCATATTTCACTAATAATATGACATGTGTTGTACCTTGCTTGACCATCTCGTGGATGTCTTCCTTGTTTTTTAAACAAGTTCTCCTTTGCATCCTCTATCAGGTCCTTCCACTCTTTCTCTGGAACCATGGGAGGGCACTCATGCTTGAGGTCTAATTGCAATTTCTCCCTATATTGGGCCCTGATATATTTTAAATTCTTGCAGGCTAACTTTGTAACCACTTTCTTGTTGAACGTATTGTCGAACAAGTTTACCATGTGGTCTATTGATTCATCTTTATTTTTTCTATCTTGGCCATTCCACTATGTGTAAATGGTGGGGCCAAACAACTCCATTGTTTTGTCATTCAAGTTTATGTAGAAAACATTGTTTCCTGCAAAAATGTGTTATCCATTAATTTATAATAATCTCAACAAATGTCCATTTCAATTTCATGATAAAAATGAATCAATTAATTAACAAATACCTGCAATCTTCTGAACCTTGATCGGAACACATGCATCATCCACCAAAAAGGTGAGATATAGTGATCTGGTGCTTTTAATTTGTTCTGTTCCATGAAGAATAACTTCCTCTCCATCTACAGTATGTTCCTCTCCATCTATAGTACGTTCCTCTTCGGAGTCATGTGGAGTCCCAGGCTCCGACTCATCATGCTCCAACGTGTCATGCCAATCAACATCATTGTGCTGATCAATGGATTTGAGGGGAACTTCAAGAGGGTTAAAAAGCCTCACTTGTACTTTTCTATGTCGACTTTTTTGTTGCATTGGACCATCACTGCTACCTATAGCAGTTGCAGGATCGATAGGTTCTTGGGGCACGGGGTTTAAAAACTCCTACAAACAAAAAAATTTACTTTATCAGATCATATAGAAAATATAAAACAAAAAAATGGATATGAAATTGTCATAGCTAATAAAAATATGTGAGGATGCCACTTACCCCAAAATTAGTTATTAGATTTTGTAGCTCTGCAATTCTTGCCATGTCCTCCTGTGTCAGGGGTCTTTTGTGAAACAAACCTAGATATTCTGTGTTTTCCTTCTGCAAGGCCTTCACGATAGTTGATATTGGGTCAGTGTAATAAAATATTTCGTCCTCATCAAGATCCTCAGTGGGTGCCTTCCCACGTTGACCATGCCACAATACATTGATGAATAAAATTAATGAGATGAACTTTAACATTTGAGAAATTTAGTTATTGTAGTCATAAGTTATTACTATATTTAACATTAACCTACTGAGGCACAACAAGTGTCTTTCCACGATCACCCTGGACAAATGTAGCGGGTGATTTTCCACGGTCACCCTGGACAGAAGTTGACACAATAAATCAATCAACAAAAGTTATGAAATTCACCTGTAACATTAAAAAAATGAAATATTGTAGTAATATCAGAAAATAAATAATGAAATTTCAGAAATTTAGTTGTTGTAGTCATAAGTTGTTACTATATTTAACATTAACCTGCTGAGGCACAATGGGTGCATTTCCACGGTTACCCTGGACAGATGTAGCGAGTGATTTTCCACGATCACCCTGGATAGAAGTTGATACAATAAATCAATCAACAAAAGTTATGAAATTCACCTGTAACATTAAAAAATGAAATATTGCAGTAATATCAAAATAAATAATGAAATTTCAGTAATTTAGTTGTTGTAGTCATAAGTTGTTACTATATTTAACATTTACCTGCCGAGGCACAGCGGGTGCATTTCCATGGTCACCCTGGACAGATGTAGCATGCGATTTCTCATGGTTACCTTGGGTAGATGTTGACACAATAAATTAATCAATAAGAGTTATGAAAGTAATTGTAACATTAAAAAAATGAAATATTGCAATAATATCTGAAAATAAATAATGAAATTTCATAAATTTAGTTGTTGTAGTCATAAGTTGTTACTATATTTAACATTTACCCACTGAGGCACATCGGGTGCATTTCCACGATCACCCTAGACATATGTAGCATGTGATTTCTCATGGTCACCCTAGACAGATGTTGACACAATAAATTAATCAACAAGAGTTATGAAAGTAATTGTAACATTAAAAAAATGAAATATTGTAGTAATATCAGAAAATAAATAATGAAAAATGAAATACATGCAGTAAAAATTTGAAATATTGCAGCGATAAATTATAACAATGATTGATCAAAGGTTGAGTTGAATTTTATGTAAGATATTTACCCCCATAGCTGCACCAGCCTCCATCTATTTGATTTAAGTTGTAGTCGATCAACAACTCTTCACCTGGAACTATTGTTTTTGTTGCACATACAAATATATGATTTCCTTCGTGTCCATCAAATATGCAATTCATTTTCTTAGTTGTTTCCACTGGTCGTGTACTATTTATAAATCCCACAATGTTTCCAGAAGATTTTGGCCTTCCATCAATATACATAGTTGCCCCTTTATTTTGATTGTTATCTACTAGTTGTATATAATTTGTGGCAACTCCATATCTCCGCATACTTCACGTATATCAGATCAACATCAACCAGTGATTGTATTTGTATAATGGTCCGACATACTCCATCAATTCAGTTACAGTGCCATAGTCGACCTTTATGCCATCCATGGAAAATAACCCCAATCCATGTAAGGATGAAGGAGAAATGTGATACATCCTCCCACTGATGAAGAAATATGTGTCCACTTCAGGTAGCTCCTTAGGTTCCCATCGTTGCACTAGATGTCTATACCTCAAGGGAAACACAATGTCACCTATGCTCTCAGCATCATAATTACATGACCCTCCATTGGCAATAAAAAATTGCATGCGTATACAAAATCTTTTCCTTACCTTTTCAGATCTAGTACAACACATATCACTTTCAATCTCTCTTAGTATATCTTGATCATCACTCGAGGAAGATAGATCCGACAGATACCTATTTGGTGGTACCTACACTCATTAAAACAAGAAGATAAGTTATCGCACGAATATAAGTTTGTGGTACCAACACTCGAAAAAATGAGAAGATAAGTTAGTGAGCAAATATTTAGGGAACCCATGTTTGCTTGGAGAATATACTTGATTCTATTGTATGTAACAAACTTTTTGGGGTCCTTGTTTACTTAATTCATATCATACTTGGCATCCCATTATCGTTATCTTGGTATTCTTTGGGGTGTGAGTCTTCTCTTTTATAGAATGGCATTAAAGTCCCAACATTAGGCTTGGGAATTGATGTAGATAGGGTGATGTATTTGTCAACTATTTTGGGTGAAATAAGGTGCTATGATTGCACACTAAGGAGGTCCTCCAAGTGAAGTTGTGTTGATGGGCGAAATTGACCGCTCGTCAACTCGAAGAGTGAGTTCGGTCCAGGGTTGTCTAATTAACCCAAGACGTTTGGATTAACTCACCCTGACGGGTTTTGCGGCTCTGTTAGCCGATCTAAATCCTAAAGAAAGCGAAAATAACTAAAGGAAAAACAATAACCTAATAAATAACTATTACTAAAATCTATAATTACATTTAAATGTATATATGTACAATCTATATGTATAATAATTGTATTTATAATATATATACAATATATACAGTTTACGAATTTTAATCTAAATCCGTGAAAATCGAATGTAAATCAGTCTTTTAAACAACAATGAAATTACTATCTAATATTTTTGATTTTTTTTCTTAAATGTTTATTCTCGAGAAATCGAATATCAAACTGTCTAACTAAAAATAGAAATAACATAAGGTAGAAGATGTTTTAACTACAAGAACTTTTGTATTCATTAAACTAATGAAATCAAAATAATAAGCTGACCTGTTATTGCATCCAATATCTTGTTTTTTATGTAATGTCTAGCCACCTTTATCTGATGAGGTAAACCTGTGACAGATCTTGAGATTGCTCCTAATAAATGTGAAGCAAAAATGATGGAGTTTTGAATTATAAAACACATAACAGGTGCAGTCACAGTAATATCATAATTTTACAAGCAGCCACAATAAGATAAATCTTGCTGCAAGAACTTGCATATAAACGTTCAATTAAAGATAAAGATAAATCTCTTAATTCAAGTTTGAATGAATGATTACCGTGTGTTAAATCTGGAACATGAAACATGGATAATATATAAACTTTTATCATACCAGCTTGTAGTAAACCATGACAGTGAAAGTAATCATAATCTAATTACAAATTGAAATAAACATGACTTGAATAAAACCACAATACAGAAAAGCTAAAGCTGTGACGAGTATTATATTCCATTCAAGTCTGTAAATGAAAAATCCATAGTCTTGTCCCAGGCTGAGATCATTCAATGTTTAAAACATAACATGATTATATAGGTTCCAGGAAACAAAACTATTTCCTGTTGATAATATCAAATCTGTTTCAAAAATATGGGGGATGCAACCTCCCTGATTTCACTAGATATCAAAACTATCAAGAGTCTAATTTTGTCTATCAAAATGGATAACAGATATGGCTGAGAAATCTTCAGAAGTGTCTCCTATCATATTAGAAATCATGGACTCCTTAATCTTCCTGAAAATAAATGAAAATAAGAAGATTTTAGATATGTCTTCAATCATCAAATCAAACAATTCGAATTCACTTAACTAGCTACAAAATCTTACGATTCTATAGCTAGTTATAATAGCACATGCAATCTTATTTTATAAAAATAAAAGAAACTAATTCTAATAATAAAACAGTTTATCTAATCAAATCAAATATCCTACTTTAAAAACAACAAATGATTATGCTAACTAATTCATACCTCAAATCACAAATCGAATCATAATTGTTGTAGCTGCTTATATGTTTTTTTTAAATATCACATGTCTGGTATATGTATAACTTGCTGACAAAATGGTTGAATATCCTTCGGATTGATCAAGGGTTCATAGTAGGAGGCTGAGACACATGGCTGGACGAGTGAGAGGGGTGCTGTGGGATGCTAAGACACGGGCCTGGAGAGGTAACAAACGTTTCAACACTTGCAAATAGACCAAAACGCTCACTTCATCCACAAAGAAAATATGAGATTTGACCTCTAAAGGACGAGCTATATCTTTGGAACAATCCAATTTCAGGGGAAACTGCCCACGATGAAGGTAAAAGGGCTCATTTCTGCTCTATGTTTTCAAGGGTTTGATCTAATTCAAAACCGTTTGCTCAAAAAATCTTACGCAAAAACGTGTCTCTGGCAGGCAATTATGGGGTTAGCTTAGGAACTCTTCAGTTACTTCCAACTGCACGTCACCTATCTTTTCCCTGCAGCCATTGAAGGTCAAGGAAAACTCTTGGGAAACTCGAAGATTGAAACCCTTAAATTTTTCGATGAACAAATGCCAACCATTCCTTTCTAAATTGTCCCCGGCATTATCATATGATAACAGTGTTTGGATGCCATTTGGCTCGATCCTTACCATTGGAGCCATGATGAACAGACTGGTAATTAACAGAGAATACACAGGTAGGGTTTGGAAGAAAGCCACAGAGCCATAACCCCGAGCCTTACCAATACTTTCTGTGATAATTGAAATGACGGGCAGGGTGTTAATCACTAAGTGTGTGAGCGACTTCGTGAAACCCAAGACCATGCAGAAGAGTAATGGCATGATGTAATTCGTATGCCACCTTGGCATTGGGTACATGCTAGGATAGAGTAGTTGAAAACATAGTGCGTGCATTCAAGTTTGATTGCAAAGATAGGTGAATCAAATAATTCAAAGTTTGATAAATATGATCAAATATCAACCAAAATCGATATTAAAAATCAAATATCCATTGATGGGGGTATTTCGTTGATACAACCATAAATATTTTAGGCATTCTTAGAATCAAAAAAGAGTTACAAACAATGAGAGCACATGCTCATAGCAAGAAATCACGATTCTATAATAAACCACATGAGCAGTTTTCCTTTAATCAAAAATCAAAACCAAATGTCAATTCTAGATGCAAGTTTTCATGCTTACAGTCATGAAAAAAAAAATCAAAAAGACAATAGGGAGAAGCGACGATTTGCAACTGTCATCTCGGAAACTGTTCATGAAGAGTAATGAAATTTCATGACCCTGTGTAGGCAGCTATGTAGATTATTTAATAAAAATGACAATTGTATTATTGATGCCAACAAGTTGTTGCATGTATAGAGTGTTGGTAAGCATGTGCAACATAAGAAAATTGTTTCCATGCCAGGAACCAATTGGTCCTAGTAGAAGGAGGTCATTCACACATCCTCTTGTGGAATTACATAAAGTTGCATAAAGTTGCATAAGTTGTATGTTGCATAAAGTTACATAAGTTGCATGTTGCATAAGTTTTAAAGTTGCATAAAGTTGCATAAGTTGCATAAGTTGCATAGTTGCATAGAGTTGCATAGTTGCATGTTGCATAAAGTTGTGTAGTTGCATAAATTTGCATAAGTTGCATAGTTGCATAAGTTCCATAGTTGCATAAACTTGCATATAGTTGCATAAGTTGCATTGTTGTGTAAGTTGCATGTTTCATAAAGTTGCATGTTGCATAAAGTTGCATAAGTTGTAGGTTGCATAAAGTTGCATAAAGTTGCATAAGTTGCATTGTTGCATAAAGTTGCATAGCTGCATAAGTTGCATAGTTGCATAAAGTTGCACAAGTTGCATGGTTGCATAAAGTTGCATAAGTTGCATAGTTACATGTTGCATAATGTTGCATAGTTTCATAAAGTTGCATAAGTTGCATAGTTGCATAAGTTGCATAAGTTCCATAGTTGCATAAACTTGCATACAGTTGCATAGTTGCATTGTTGCATAAGTTGCATGTTGCTTAAAGTTTCATGTTGCATAAAGTTGCATAAAGTTCGCAAGAGGAGCACCCAAAGGCAATTCGTGTTAGCAAGAGGAGAGCCCAACCAACAAAATCGAAAGAGCCAACAACACATGTGCAGTGGGAAAAAACCCTGGGGTTTCTTGAATGCAAGGAAAACTTTGGGTTTCTAGAGGCAACGCAAGGCAAGTTGGAATGAGGGGCGCCCAAAGGCAAGTTGAGTTAGCAAGAGGAGTGCACGACAAACAAAACCGAGGAGCTAGCAACACAAATCACATATAGGAAGAAACTCGGGGTTTCCCAAAGCCAACACAAACATGGGGTTTCGCTACAGCGCACCGAGGTGAGTTGAAAAGATAGGCGCCCAGACGCATGGAAAGAAGGAGAACCCACATCAACAATCTTGGAGAAAACAACAAAGGGAGTCCAATGCAAGGCAGACAAAGTTGGTAAATAAGGGGGAAAAAGGCTAGGCAAAGCGAGTTGGCAAGATGGGCAACCACATGAGGAAACATGAAGAAAAGAAAGCAGTGAGTGCAAAGGCGAGGCAACACTATTTCGCAAGATGTGTGCCCGACCAACAAAACCGAAGAGCCAACAACACAACTCATGTGGGAAAAAAATTGGGGTTTCTAGAAGGCAAGGAAGGGCGAGTTGGCAAGATGGGCATGCAAAGGCAAGGAGAATCGGCAAGTTGGGCGCACAAAGGAAGGGTGACTTGGAAAGATGGGCACCCACAAGAGGAGTCATTGAAAAAATGAGGTAGGGCACCCAAACACAATGAGAGGTGATTTGGCAAGATGGGTGCCCGAACACAACACAAGGCGAGTTGGCAAGATGGGCACTCGAATGCAACACAAGGCGAGTTGGCAAGATGGGTGCCCAAACACAACGCAAGGCGAGTTCGCAAGATGGGCACCCAAATGCAACACAAGGTGAGTTCAATCCATCTTACACTTCATTAACTTGATTTCTTTGGGGTAACATATGTTCCTTATTTATTGAATGAGTATGTAGGGGTATTATTGGATGCATCCCATTCCCAAAATTTAGGAAATGTAGTAGATGATAATGAAAACACAACAGAAACAATCTCCAAATAGAGGAAGGTCATCTCTTTAGTTGATAAAATTAGGGAAAGTATGATAACCAATAGGAATAGTATAGTAAAGTTAAGGAATGAGAGGATGGATGTGGAAATAAACTAAGTAGGTATAAATGAAAACAACCCAGTGTATGCAAAAACAATGTTGATAATATTTTTTTTTAACCAATAAAATGGGGAAAGAAACCTTGATTTACTGGATGGAAAAACTATGGAAGAGTAAGTAAGGGTATGTATTAAAGTTTTATATGATGGAAAGAGGATTTGTTACCTTTTTATTCAAGAAAATATTGTATAGGGATGAGATTGGGAGAGGTTTATGGTGAAGCCTAAATTTGACTCTTTAAGAGTTAAAGAAAATTTGGCCATTATTTTGGCTAAACTACCTTATCTCATCATGGAACTATGGGATTAACAAGTTTCAATGAAATAAGTAATAGGTCAATAAAGTATATTACAATGGATGATAGAATAAAATGCATGGAAATATCATCACTGGTTATGGAAAAAAAATTCATAGAGTTAGACCTTGGGGATGTTCTCCCGGGTGACATTAAGATTGTGTCAGGTGGAATGGAGCCCATATAGTTGATGGACTACATAAACGCCCCTTTCAGATGGAGTTTTGTAGAACCAATGGCCATTTAAAAGATTCATGTCTAAAGAGGGGTTAGAATGACATGATAGATGATATGAGCCAAATGTTAAGCCATTCTAGGTATGGTAGTTATAATTTAAGAATATTTCAGGTTCACCCAAATTATTCTTAGAAACTTGTTCCATATTGTAGGGGAGAAATTCCCACATCCCACTTTTTACATTGGGAAGAAGGAAGAAACAAAAACTAGTAGACATTACAAAGAAATATTCATAACTAATAAATAAATGAAATCTTTGTTATTTTATGAAATCAATAGTTTGCAATCTTAGTTAGGTATGTAACTTGAACATAAATGAAAGGGAATGGGGTTTTGGTCATTCCCCACCCACACATATCCTTATTTATGATGGAAAATACAAGATATAATAATTTAATGATGAAGGAACAAATACAACAATAAATTCTTAGGACATTGAAGGAGTAGGACCCATCCCTACTAAGTTTACTTATGAAGGTGTAACACAAAAATGAAACCTTGATGTAGCAAGTTGAAAAATGTAGCATAAGAAAATGTAGGAAAGTGAAGGCCAAAAAAGTCCCCTCTATTGAGATTTTTGAGAGTGATTCATATTCAAAGAAGGACGAGTACTCCCTCCCAAGATGTAACACAATATACCTCCCAAGATCATGTAAAATAAAAAAGGTCAATGACGTTGTAGAGGGTAGAGGAGGGGGTTTGGAAACTAAGACTAGAACTACCATTCAAAAGTGTCAAGGAAGGAAGTAGTGTATACAAATATCTAAGGAAGAAGAAAAGGTTGAGGTTAATAGGGGAATTAGAGATCAATAAAAAAGGCCCTTAGAATGGGGATAACCTCATTAAAGAGGAAGTAATGATTTATGTGTCCATAAATATAATGGGTTTGGAAGCACCTCTTAAACACAAATCCTTGAAAAGAATGATCCAAAATTATAATAGATGTTCTCTTTGTACATGTGGCTATGTTAAATAACAAATACGTAGTGGGATCACTCCATCTATACTAAAAGGGTGTAATTTTGTTGTGAATAGTGCTATAGGTTGATCAAGAGAATTCGGAGTTGGATGGAGGTATTCATGCAATATAATAATAATAATAAAAACACACACACACACACACACACAGTTTTTGGATTCTACAATAATGTGCACCGTTTATGTGATTTATTTGAAAAAATAAATTATTTTTGAAAATCGATATGGGCCATGTCATAAAACAAAGGATCAATGGATAAAAATCGTGGGTGAGGCCTCCTTCTTAGAACACATAGCTAGATGAGGGGATCTAAATTTGGTATTGAAAAGAACAAATGTATGTGGATATGAGGGAAGACTTGATGCCTTGGCTAGTTTTTTAACACTTGTTTGAAGAAAAGGGCATAGTGGATGTAAAACCTTAAATATCAAACCTATCTAGAGGAATAAAAGGACACTTAGCTTGGGAGATACATAATGGGGGTTGGAGTTGATGTAAATTAATACCACTTTCAAATTATTCTTCAACTTAAATCAAATGAAAAAAATCCCCCGATGCCATACAAATTCAAATCATATCAGCTCAAGAATGAGGAATAAAGGGAAATGATAAAAAATGAATGGGTTGCAATTATAGGTTAAGTGAATATGCTATGACAAGTTTTCTTGACAATTTGAAAAGGACCAAATCCATCTCAAAAGATTGTATAAATTCCCAAAATACCCAAAACTAGAGATAGAGGGGAAGCTTGAGTTGATTTATGGGACCTAAAATAGGGAACCATGTTAGGACAAAACAAGGAAATTATAGATCAATTAGAAGGAGAATGAAAAAAAATGATAGTTTGGGATCAATCCTTATGGAGAAAAAAAAGAGCATGTATCTTAATTGATGATGTATTATTGTTTTGAAATGGTACACTTAGAGAGGAAAATTCTAACCCTAACCCTAACGGGATTGGAGTCTTGTGAGTATGGGGACAAAGCCCACAAAATTACCATTTTCAATGGCGGAATGTTTGGACTCCTTCTCTGTCTTTGTCGCTCAGGTTTTTATGTGCTTGGCCTTCATCTGTGTCTCTATCGCTTGGCTTTCTCTTGCCCAACTCCTTCTTTGTGTCTAGGCCTCGTCTTGCCCTAGATCTTCATGAGAGGGCTCATATTTATCTCTTACCCAACTATTATCTTCTGTCGCGCAAGTGTGAGTGTGCTCTAATTTCATGAATGAGTATGCACGAGTATATATATATATATGTGTGTGTGTGTGTGTGTGTGTGTGTGTTAATATGTTTTGTTTTTTGTTATAATTAATATATATTATATAATTAAATTAAATTAATATGTTATGCTTTTTCTTATGTGCAACTACACTAGTACAATTTGATTTATAAACTTAATGAGGAATGCGAATCCTAAGTCTAGCTTGAATATTGTTGACCCTTTCCTTCAACAATTTTTCTCATGACTTTCACTCCCTTTCTTAAGATAAACATTCACTCCCTTGCTTAAGATAAACATAGTGATCTAAAATTGAAGAAGACTTGAAAAACTTGAATAATTATTGCAAGTGAAATGTTATGTGTTTAAAGCAATAGGATCAATTTGTAACACATAAATTAAGGATTACTTATGCGAAATACACATAGACAACAACATAAACAATGAACATCAGCACATAAACACAACAACTTGATAAAGGAGTTCACCCCTCTCCGGGCTACATCTCCTGGTCCAGCTTCCAATGGATCATTATTATTAAATTGATCAAAGTGCTCAAAAACATGCCTTACAATGCTCAAAATGACAAACCGACTGCTCCAATGGCTTCCCAGCGTCCCAAAACCCCTGTCTGGGCTCTTTCGGCACCTCAATCGGTCGAAAAATGAAGAAGTTAGGCATCCTGGAAGTCTCCCTCTTCAAGCTTACTGTCTCTGGTTCTACAATTCGCACCTCCCTTGAGTGAACCTGGCTCACACGCTCTTTTAAGCATAAAAACCCAGCACCGGATGCAACCGTGCCAACGGTGCAAACCGTAGGACGGTTAAGGCGCCTCCAGCCCCTAACCGCCTCGACACTTGGGCGTATGGCGCATAGGACCACACACTAAGGCAAAAGTTGGTTAATTCGTTCCAACCGTTAGAACCATCCCCGCGCTCCGGGTCATATGAAAATCCGTGGGCATATGTTTTAAAGCCCTGCGCAAATGTATAACCGCGCGCATTACACAACGGTATAATCAATATACATATATTACAATACATAAACTTTGGCCCGTGCATTTAAATTCCCGCGCATATATATTTACACATGGTTCTATT